>JAQFVV010012483.1:410949-579852 GCA_028023455.1 Epiperipatus broadwayi | reverse complement strand
TTATTTATTTGCACCCATGACACTAATTTTTCAGGTTGTTGTTAAGGCAACCAAAATAAAGCAACATATCCATTAATTTTCCAATATGATCTAAAATACTTTTCATATAATACAATTGTACATTCAATTCTCTTAAGCCATGCCACGATTGTAATAACAACAATAATTGATCACTTATTAATTTAAAGAATAATTATAATAATATTAATCTCAGGGTTCTTTGTTTCATGTAAGGAAATGCTCGGCAGTATTGTGTTGTCGCATATGACTGGCATTCTGGTCGGCTATAGGAAACATTTATTTTACTTAAATTCAATGTGTCTTCATCTCTCATATCAACTGCTATATTATTTAAAGAGATGATAATTCTATTCAATAATGACGTATAATTTTGAATAACACAGCCTTTTTTTTTTTTTTAGAATCTCAGTCAGAATAATAAAAAGACAAGGGTGCTTTTTGTGTCCTTCCATCATCCATGACAACACAATAATATAACTAAGATTTATTACTTAGACAATTTAACTAAATGGGAATGGAATAATGTGCAACCAAAGTTAATGGTTTGGGAATAAATTCATTTTTTTTCTTTACACAAAGGTGAATGTTTAGTCTTAAGTTTTCAACTCCATAAATAATTATCATTAAACTAAAATATAATGACATATTCCGATCTGCTCAACTTTATTTATCTGGTATATTAAGTTTTTAAGAATTTGGAATGATTTCGGACTCAAGAAAAGGTTTTGCAAATATTGTGCAAACACTTATATTTAGCATATAAAAACAAAAAAATGAATCTACAACAAATTTTAACAAGACTATAATTTATTATTATCACAAAAAAAAATATATGAACATTTATTCAATAATCCCATAGTAATACAAAAATATAAAATATAACTGACATTAATCTGTATACTCTTTTGGTTATGGACTAGAGGTTACTACTTCTCCTGTATGCAATCATATGGATTGATTAACTAAAAGTACATTTCATTACCAATACATTGTTTATTAAATTTTGGTAACCTTGTAGAAGCTTTTATTCAAAATTATTGACTAACTATTTTTTTTTTAAATGATTAATCCCATCATATGCAATACGCAAAATATTAAATTTATTTCTAATACATTTACTTTATTTATGGTCTTTAATGGGATAACCTATTCTAATTATAGGCCAGTTATCAGAAGTTACACTTACCATCTTACATTTAACTTAATGCTAACTTAAGTTATGATACAAATTTTATTCATACGCATAATTTTAAATATGAGTATTATTTAATTACTAACCAGAATTAAATATTGCATTTGAATATTCCTTCAGTAAATAAGCATTTCAAATTACGCAATTTGAATTACTTTCTCCATTGATTTACTTGTTAAATACTAGCTATATTTAGCAGCACAATACAGATATAGATCCTAGTTACTAACGCACTATTTATACTAAAGTGGATCTTGAGGAACTAACACCTCCAATATAACCTTTATCTTGCCCGAACTTTCAAAATTAAGCACAATAATCAACACCTTCCATGGTGGAGCTATCTTTATTTTCACATGAGGAATATGGAATAACCACGAAGGTCTGTAGAGTAATCTACTACATTAAAATATTTTGGTGGTTTCTTGCCTCTTACTTGGGCATACAACGAACACACACCAAATACAATCCTCTCCTGGGATTTAAACGAATGAAGCATACTAAATGCTAGATAAATTCTTGATCGTCCTATCTATGAGAATCGATCACTTGGGCTATAAACATACCCGAACATTATATTTAAAATCTTCCTCTCATGGAAAACAAAGCTTTTGGGGAGATCATTTTTCATCCCACAAAATAAATACATTATAATTATTACCTATGCGAATATTAAGCATATACCAATGCTATATCTGGGCAGGATAAGTAAATACACTGATTATAATAAACTTATGTTACCGTGTATACTTTGATCAACATCTGAAATCAATGGACATCATAGAATAAAAGTATAATAATTTTAATTTTAATAAAGGAACATTCAAAAATAGTTGGTAGCATACTATCTTAAACTAAATAAAGTGGATGTGTTATTTAAGAATAATTAGGAATAAATTCCTCAATTAATACAGTATAAATTCGTTTCAAAACTTTAACAAGAAATATTTTGTTATAGCATTTTTTTTTTTTTAGTTACTTCTGATAATTTTCAATATTTATTTTACCCCTTAAATATCTAAATATTTTTCTTTTACGTATCTAACATACAAAATTTCTACCTACAATTGTATGTAATAATTAAAACATATTTTATAGATTTTTTTCTTTCGTGTTAAATATCAACTTAACCTATAATAATTATATTAAAACATACCTTTGTCATTACAAGGCTATTAAATATCACTTGACCATACAGACTTTAACCTATGTGATATAACAAAAAAATACATATCATTTATAACTTAGTTTTAAACAATCATTAATTAACAAGTGCATACTCTCTCATTAGAAAATGTTTTTCTGTTGAGCAATTGGTCCAGGTGAAGAGCTTTATCCAGTCGTATTTCACGAAGCAAGTTTAAAAACAATAAACGCATGGTATTATTTCCTTTAAATAAAAGTTTTCTCTTATTTTGTGCGTTTAATAAATTAGGTAAAGAAACATATAGCAGAATTGAAGATTAATTCTTACTTGAATTAAACTACTACAATTTTGGGATCCAAGAAAAAAAATAGACTTCTAACATAGATGAATATTTGACTATAGACGATAAACATACACAATATTTTTTTTTATTGACGATACGTATACTTATTAGCTAGCTTACTTATGGATGAAAATGCGCAATTTTCCGAGAGATTATTATGATAATAACTGCAGTCAATTTACGTGTACAGGAAGTTTTAATAATTCCAACTGATGTATAATATAATATATCATTTATTTTTATCATTAAGTCACTAAGATATTTGGTTTTGTTCATACTTTAGGAATTATAAATTTTTTTAATGGTAACTTCTCCATAAGAATGCCCCTATATAACTTTTCCTATATTTACTCTGAGAAAGTTTATATTTTTTTATTTTTTATTTTTTAAAAATATACAGGTGCATAATTTAATCTTATTTATCATTATTATTATTTCCAGACAATTCTTGGTGAATAAAACATATTTTAACGTATGTAACTACATTACTTGTAAAGGCAGACAATATTGAGAAAGAGCGCGAAAATGTTTCTAGTTGATTTTCCTTGGTTTCAAAATATTTCTTTCAATTATTATTATTATTATTTTTCTATACCAAGAAAATATCAATAAATGACATAAAGTTAATAAATAATTATTTCTCACTTGGAAATCATTTATCTTCCTTAATTTAGACATAATAACACTTTTCGTGATTCCTTTAGTTAATTCTGTCATTTTTAACTTTAGCGTGAGACAATAAATTTTTAAGTATAAAAGGTCTTTAAATAGGTAGATGGCAAAGAAAATCAGGATATCTTATCAAAAAAATTTAGCCACACATTATATTATTAAAATTTTACTTTGATTACATTTATTTCTGCAAAATAAAATGAAAAAATTGAGTTACCAAATTTCAGCACTGTTCCTTCCTTGAAAACTAAAAGCAGACTATCTTTTTCAAAAAAAAAAAGATCTTGATTATGAAATTGGTTGTTTCGTTTTTTGTTGTTTTTTTTTTTTACTTTAGCGACCTCTTACAGAAAAATAATCATTTGATTATAACATAAACAAAAGAAAGGAAAAACCTATTACAATCATATAGTTTTAGTATTATTTACCTGGATTACAAAGTAATTTGACAATATAAAAAAAATAATAATAAATACATTAAATTAACAATCAGTGATGTATAATTCTTTAAACATTATTTTTTTCTTTTTTTTTTTTATATTCTTTTTTTTCAAAAAGAAATTACCAGAAGTTATTGTGCTTTATGATAAGACACTCATCCACTCTCCCCTCTACCCATCCAAAATCAATTACTGTTTAGCTTTTATACCATATTAATTTGCTCTAATTATTAATATCTCAATTAAATTATTCATGTTCTCTCTTTAAAAATGACATTGAGTTATTAAATCTATTAGTTATTCACCCAAAACATGCCAAAGTGAGTGAATAGCATACTTTATTAATCAATTATTACTATTGTTATTTTATCTTTTTATTTCTTTAAAGAATAGCATTGTTTTCCTGCAGAAATAATGCCAAGTAAACCAAGTGTCAATAACACTAGGTTACAATTCTCCCACCGTTATAATAAATAAAAAATAAAATAATATATGCATTTTTAACACTTCTTATGGTATTACTAAGTTTATATCCTACTTCTTTCTTATGTCAATAAATACAGTTTAAAGGATTTAATTTTGCTTGGGATATGGTAGTAAGCTTCGGGCATTATAGGTACCTCTTGTTCCATCAGGGGTTGAGACCAAAAAGGCATTCTCACCCACTTGTTTCACAATTTCATAGGGGCCTTCATAAAGATACATGAATTTTCTAAACATATGTTTCCGGAGATTACTCACATGGGGAGTTCTAATTAAAACAAAATCATGGACTTTAAAAGGATGTGGACTGGTTTTGGAATAACGAGTGTGTTTATCACCCATCTTTTTAAGGTTAATTCTGGCCAGTGCTTGGTCATGTTCCACATTAATATTTTCCACTATTACGGGTAACGGTGTTTTGATTAGTAAAGGTTCAGGTCTACCAAAGTGCAGCCGAATTGGAGACATCCTAGTAGACTCATTAATAGTTATATTTATATAATTAATCACCTGTGGCAACTTATTGACCCACTGTTTGTGATCCCGTTCCATATATACTCGGAACAACCTACTTATCTCATGCATGATTCTTTCACTTGGATTGGATTGGGGATTTCTAATCGAGCACATGATATGTTGAATATTTTGCTTCTTACCCCACTTTTTCCATGTACCAGAAATGAATGCAGTAGCGTGGTCGGTAAGTATTGAAGCTGGTTTTCCTATTAATGGAATTTGATAAGTTTCCAAGCACTTAATAACATTTTTAGCATCTGTTTTTGGAACTGGGTAAGCAGAGACATATTTGGTAAAAACGTCATACATCACAAGAATAAATTTTTGACGGTTGAAAGGTCTATATTATTGATAATCCACATCATGCTGTTCCCCATATGTTTAAAAATAGGGCCCCAAAGTGAGGAACGTTCCTGCGAGGTCCTTTTTAATTTAATGCCCCGCTACTTTTACTACCTTTTATATTTTTCTTTGGTATTGTTGGGATACCACTAGTAGAAGGCTGATTCTCATTCAGAATTCTACTCTTAACTGTTGGCCTACTGAGGTGGCTATTCTGTCTACCATAGGGATTCATCCTATAATATCCTTTTTCTCTAACTAACTTCCTCCTTCCCATATGTGACCTATCTGCGAAATTGATATTACTCACCATCGGATGGGTGTCTCTATTTACCCTAATTCTATTATCAATATTCCTATCGCTGGTCTCTAACGAATCTAAAATTTCTACTACCTCTTCTATGGTATGTCTGTCAGCAGCAATCAAGATCTGCTCTATATGCCTCGGCAGATTATGGCGAATTATTCGCACAATTTGTGTCTCAGATAAAGGATAAGCTGTCAAGGTTTTCAATTTGACGGCCTGACTCCTGAAAAACTGAGTATAACTACCCTTATTTACATGATATCTTTCCTGAGATATCTGATATCTCAGGTTATCTTGGCGGTCTTCCCCCCAAAAACTGGCTAACATAAGATATTTGAAGTCTCCATATGTTTCTGGTTTAATAAATAATGATTGCCACCAGTCTTTAGATGCTGCACACAAATGGTTAGCGGCAATAGCAATCTTTTCTATCTCAGATAAATGACATAAGGTGAATAAATCCTCCAGATTCTGGAGATACCTAGTGTGGATTCTCCAGATATTCACCTCTAAAAAATTTTATTTTTAAGAATTTTAAGGCCATGGAGCTATTACTTTCTGGCTCTAGCATGACTTTACTTCTAGCCTCATTTAATGGATCGTATATTGATTCTACTGGACTAATTACCGTATGTAACTCAGATATTACTTGGTTATTATGACCATTATTTGTTTCCTTTACTTGAGTTTCAGATAAACCTTTACTTTGAACAACTTTTTTACTTTTTGTAAAATTATCCCTATTATAGTCTATAGCTTGCATTCGACTCTCTAATTCTAACTTATAGTTCTGCCATTCACAGTCTATTCTCTTTGAACTATCTTTTAGGCCTACATTTAAGTGTTTAATCTGTTGTTCCAATTGGTTAATAGTTTCATCTTTATCTATCCCGAATTTATCTTCTAACCTTTGATAGACTTTACTCTCACACTGAGTCATTAATTCCCCTATTTCATCTTGGAGATTATTATGTAATAGCTGTGCATTACTCTTTATTATATCATTAAAATTTTCTACTCTTCCCATAACTTGACTTAGCTCACTTTCTAGATTTTGATTAATCTCACATTGGGTCAACTCTTGAGTTTCTAGTTTAGCTATTAATCTGGTAATCTGGCTCTGACATCCTTTCACTACATTGTCAGGTGCTAGAGTTATATTTTTAACTTCCTCTTTCAAATTACTAACTTCACTTCTAGCACTGTCTAATTCTCCCTTAATAGATTCAACTCTATCCTGAACTTCTCTTTGAAATACTACTGTTTCCTTTTGATAATTTCTTATTTCCTGTACTTCATTGTTTAATACAATATATTGACTTTTAAAGTCCTGCTGGATAGCCTCAATCATATTTTCTGCCCTTTCAGAATTTGTTTCGATCTCTTTCCTTATTCTTATTTCCAGCTTTTCAGAGGCCAATTTTGATTCTTCTACATGATTTCTCAAATCTTCCCTTAAGTCCTTTATCTCCTGTACTTGATTTTGAGATGTCTCTTTGATCTCCTGCATTTGATTCTCTAATTTAATATTTAAATTTTGTATCTGACTTTTTAATTCACTTTTTAATTCACTATTTGAGTTTTGGATCTGACTTTTTAATTCACTATTTGATTGTTCTAATTTACTATTTGAGTTTTGGATCTGACTTTTTAATTCACTTTTTAATTCACTATTTGAGTTTTGTATCTGACTTTTCAATTCACTATTTGATTTTTCTAATTTTTTCAAGAATTCCTCCAATGTATTTCTCATTAATTGATCTGGCTCATTTTCATGTTTTCCCTTTATTATTGTGGCTTCTTCTGGGTTAGCTATATCCAAATCTTCCCCTTCCTCTTTTAATTCTACACTAAAATATGGAGTCTGTGTATCAGGGGATTGTAACTCTTGGGATCCTCCCAAATCCTCAGAAATACTATGATTATCTTTGTTTTCACTCATATTAAAATTCTAACTCTTTTAGTATTTAACAGTACTGAAATATTAGCAATGAACTATTAATAAATTTATCGATAAGAAATTATTGACAAGACATCCTGCCTCCATGCCTCTCCTACCAAAAACAATCTACACCAAAAACTATGCTCTGACATTTAATATCCCTAAAGCTCCAACATTAACTACTAAATATGCTTTTTTTTTTTTTTTCACATGCTTCTTGGTCCATATAAATCTCATTAGATATTATGTAATATAGCATAAGTGCCAATCACAAGACCAGACAAACAGATCATCATAAATGATAAAATCATTACAGTGTTTTATGGAATTGCCTACAGACCACAACATCATAAACTGACAACTTAATTATTTATTTTTCAGTGGCAAAAGATTAGATCATATAATAGATATTCACATAATATCTTATGGCTAAAACAATTCATTATTGGCAAATATTTTTAATCAATGAATAACTAATCCATTCAAGTGCAAACAATATTAATATTGACTTCAAGAAAAGTTTACTAAATTCCTCATGGCCAGCTATAGCCATCGATGGCCCCTGTAGTTGGGCGGCCATTTCTAACCCAGTATGTTTATTATTAGTTTATTTAGTTATTATTTATTTGCACCCATGACACTAATTTTTCAGGTTGTTGTTAAGGCAACCAAAATAAAGCAACATATCCATTAATTTTCCAATATGATCTAAAATACTTTTCATATAATACAATTGTACATTCAATTCTCTTAAGCCATGCCACGATTGTAATAACAACAATAATTGATCACTTATTAATTTAAAGAATAATTATAATAATATTAATCTCAGGGTTCTTTGTTTCATGTAAGGAAATGCTCGGCAGTATTGTGTTGTCGCATATGACTGGCATTCTGGTCGGCTATAGGAAACATTTATTTTACTTAAATTCAATGTGTCTTCATCTCTCATATCAACTGCTATATTATTTAAAGAGATGATAATTCTATTCAATAATGACGTATAATTTTGAATAACACAGCCTTTTTTTTTTTTTTAGAATCTCAGTCAGAATAATAAAAAGACAAGGGTGCTTTTTGTGTCCTTCCATCATCCATGACAACACAATAATATAACTAAGATTTATTACTTAGACAATTTAACTAAATGGGAATGGAATAATGTGCAACCAAAGTTAATGGTTTGGGAATAAATTCATTTTTTTTTTTTTTACACAAAGGTGAATGTTTAGTCTTAAGTTTTCAACTCCATAAATAATTATCATTAAACTAAAATATAATGACATATTCCGATCTGCTTAACTTTATTTATCTGGTATATTAAGTTTTTAAGAATTTGGAATGATTTCGGACTCAAGAAAAGGTTTTGCAAATATTGTGCAAACACTTATATTTAGCATATAAAAACAAAAAAAATGAATCTACAACAAATTTTAACAAGACTATAATTTATTATTATCACAAAAAAAAAATATATGAACATTTATTCAATAATCCCATAGTAATACAAAAATATAAAATATAACTGACATTAATCTGTATACTCTTTTGGTTATGGACTAGAGGTTACTACTTCTCCTGTATGCAATCATATGGATTGATTAACTAAAAGTACATTTCATTACCAATACATTGTTTATTAAATTTTGGTAACCTTGTAGAAGCTTTTATTCAAAATTATTGACTAACTATTTTTTTTTTTTTTAAATGATTAATCCAATCATATGCAATACGCAAAATATTAAATTTATTTCTAATACATTTACTTTATTTATGGTCTTTAATGGGATAACCTATTCTAATTATAGGCCAGTTATCAGAAGTTACACTTACCATCTTACATTTAACTTAATGCTAACTTAAGTTATGATACAAATTTTATTCATACGTATAATTTTAAATATGAGTATTATTTAATTACTAACCAGAATTAAATATTGCATTTGAATATTCCTTCAGTAAATAAGCGTTTTAAATTACGCAATTTTAATTACTTTCTCCATTGATTTACTTGTCAAATACTAGCAATATTTAGCAGCACAATACAGATATTGATCCTAGTTACTAACGCACTATTTATACTAAAGTGGATCTTGAGGAACTAACACCTCCAATATAACCTTTATCTTGCCCGAACTTTCAAAATTAAGCACAATAATCAACACCTTCCATGGTGGAGCTATCTTTATTTTCACATGAGGAAGATGGAATATCCACGAAGGTCTGTAGAGTAATCTACTACATTAAAATATTTTGGTGGTTTCTTGCCTCTTACTTGGGCATACAACGAACACACACCAAATACAATCCTCTCCTGGGATTTAAACGAATGAAGCATACTAAATGCTAGATAAATTCTTGATCGTCCTATCTATGAGAATCGATCACTTGGGCTATAAACATACCCGAACATTATATTTAAAATCTTCCTCTCATGGAAAACAAAGCTTTTGGGGAGATCATTTTTCATCCCACAAAATAAATACATTATAATTATTACCTATGCGAATATTAAGCATATACCAATGCTATATCTGGGCAGGATAAGTAAATACACTGATTATAATAAACTTATGTTACCGTGTATACTTTGATCAACATCTGAAATCAATGGACATCATAGAATAAAAGTATAATAATTTTAATTTTAATAAAGGAACATTCAAAAATAGTTGGTAGCATACTATCTTAAACTAAATAAAGTGGATGTGTTATTTAAGAATAATTAGGAATAAATTCCTCAATTAATACAGTATAAATTCGTTTCAAAACTTTAACAAGAAATATTTTGTTATAGCATTTTTTTTTTTTTAGTTACTTCTGATAATTTTCAATATTTATTTTACCCCTTAAATATCTAAATATTTTTCTTTTACGTATCTAACATACAAAATTTCTACCTACAATTGTATGTAATAATTAAAACATATTTTATAGATTTTTTTCTTTCGTGTTAAATATCAACTTAACCTATAATAATTATATTAAAACATACCTTTGTCATTACAAGGCTATTAAATATCACTTGACCATACAGACTTTAACCTATGTGATATAACAAAAAAATACATATCATTTATAACTTAGTTTTAAACAATCATTAATTAACAAGTGCATACTCTCTCATTAGAAAATGTTTTTCTGTTGAGCAATTGGTCCAGGTGAAGAGCTTTATCCAGTCATATTTCACGAAGCAAGTTTAAAAACAATAAACGCATGGTATTATTTCCTTTAAATAAAAGTTTTCTCTTATTTTGTGCGTTTAATAAATTAGGTAAAGAAACATATAGCAGAATTGAAGATTAATTCTTACTTGAATTAAACTACTACAATTTTGGGATCCAAGAAAAAAAAATAGACTTCTAACATAGATGAATATTTGACTATAGACGATAAACATACACAATATTTTTTTTTTATTGACGATACGTATACTTATTAGCTAGCTTACTTATGGATGAAAATGCGCAATTTTCCGAGAGATTATTATGATAATAACTGCAGTCAATTTACGTGTACAGGAAGTTTTAATAATTCCAACTGATGTATAATATAATATATCATTTATTTTTATCATTAAGTCACTAAGATATTTGGTTTTGTTCATACTTTAGGAATTATAAATTTTTTTAACGGTAACTTCTCCGTAAGAATGCCCCTATATAACTTTTCCTATATTTACTCTGAGAAAGTTTATATTTTTTTATTTTTTATTTTTAAAAATATACAGGTGCATAATTTAATCTTATTTATCATTATTATTATTTCCAGACAATTCTTGGTGAATAAAACATATTTTAACGTATGTAACTACATTACTTGTAAAGGCAGACAATATTGAGAAAGAGCGCGAAAATGTTTCTAGTTGATTTTCCTTGGTTTCAAAATATTTCTTTCAATTATTATTATTATTTTTTTTCTATACCAAGAAAATATCAATAAATGACATAAAGTTAATAAATAATTATTTCTCACTTGGAAATCATTTATCTTCCTTAATTTAGACATAATAACACTTTTCGTGATTCCCTTAGTTAATTCTGTCATTTTTAACTTTAGCGTGAGACAATAAATTTTTAAGTATAAAAGGTCTTTAAATAGGTAGATGGCAAAGAAAATCAGGATATCTTATCAAAAAAATTTAGCCACACATTATATTATTAAAATTTTACTTTGATTACATTTATTTCTGCAAAATAAAATGAAAAAAATTGAGTTACCAAATTTCAGCACTGTTCCTTCCTTGAAAACTAAAAGCAGACTATCTTTTTCAAAAAAAAAAATGATCTTGATTATGAAATTGGTTGTTTCGTTTTGTTGTTTTTTTTTTTTTTTACTTTAGCGACCTCTTACAGAAAAATAATCATTTGATTATAACATAAACAAAAGAAAGGAAAAACCTATTACAATCATATAGTTTTAGTATTATTTACCTGGATTACAAAGTAATTTGACAATATAAAAAAAATAATAATAAATACATTAAATTAACAATCAGTGATGTATAATTCTTTAAACATTATTTTTTTCTTTTTTTTTTTTATATTCTTTTTTTACAAAAAGAAATTACCAGAAGTTATTGTGCTTTATGATAAGACACTCATCCACTCTCCCCTCTACCCATCCAAAATCAATTACTGTTTAGCTTTTATACCATATTAATTTGCTCTAATTATTAATATCTCAATTAAATTATTCATGTTCTCTCTTTAAAAATGACATTGAGTTATTAAATCTATTAGTTATTCACCCAAAACATGCCAAAGTGAGTGAATAGCATACTTTATTAATCAATTATTACTATTGTTATTTTATCTTTTTATTTCTTTAAAGAATAGCATTGTTTTCCTGCAGAAATAATGCCAAGTAAACCAAGTGTCAATAACACTAGGTTACAATATATATATATATATATATATATATATATATATAGGTTACAATATATATGGAACAGACTTAATTTATACAAAACAGATTTTAAAATTACCCCCTTTCTTTCCCTACTATTTAATATAATGAAATCCCACCTTCGCAGATTTTACAACTTGAAAATATCCACGTATTTGAAATCTTAAGAGTATAATATAGTAAAACGGAGAATAGAAAAATAAAAATGAGAAACCATCTTTTCAGAAATAAATTAGCAACATAGCAAAATATTGGATAGTGTTAATTTTTCAATGATTAAAATTACCCAGGGTAGAATTTCTTTATTCTAAATGGAGTTACATAAATAATACTTTTTTTAAATATACTATGAAAAACATGAAAATAGGTTAACTTGGAAAAACAATCTGGTGAACGTATTAATTAAAAATGTATTCAGATCTAACTAAAGAGGGGGGATATAATAACCTCAATCCATGGAGGTCTGAGTAGATAGGAAAAAGAGAATTTTATATGTGAAGCTCACAAGATTGTTTTATATTGGCAGCTTAAAATACATCATAATTTAATATTAAGAAAGAACCGCACCAAAATTAAAAAAATTAGAGCATATGATGGACTTGAATACAAAAAGCAAAATTAGTATAAGTGGCAAGAGAAAGACCAGCAAGGGCTAGGAAAGGTGATTAGTTTTTTCTACTCTTTTACCATGTTGAAAATCAGAGCAGCATGGAATATCTTGATGACAGCTGATTTCTCCAATCTAGTTCTCCTATGGTGGTCAAAAGTTAGCCCTTTTTATATTGCTCTCAGGGTAAGTGAAAAATGCTTTTAATATCTCCTTTATAATTTCAATCTCGACCAAAATCTAATAGAAATTTTGACATTTACTTTACCTATTGTTCTTGGAGATGCAAGCACTAGATAATTGTCCAAAAATGTATTCAAATATATTTCTAGATTGGAAATAAATTTGACAAAAATGTTAATAGCAAAAATACAAACCCTTAATCTAATTTCCCTTTCTACTTACTTTAATTAGAAAATTTTTCCCAAAACTGAAACAATGTTAAATTTCCACCTCTTTACTTATTTTTGGACGATTAATGGTTGCATTCTCCATCTTGGATTTTTAAAGAAAAAATACAGTTTTTAAAACAAATAATTTAAAAGAAAAAGTTTTTACAAAGTACATATAAAAAAAATAATTTATAAAGTGAATATTTTGTTAGTATTTGCTCCCATTATATATATATTGTACCAATCGGAATGTAAGTGAAGATCGAATCTAACCACAAAAACAATATCTGCACTACAAGGGCGCCATCTAGGCATTTGAGCCTAGAAAAATTTATAAAGTAGGCGGATACGTGCTGTTAAGATTCCACTTTCTTTAAATATTCCGACCGTTAGCCCAAGTCACTAGCTCAGCGGAGACGCAGAGATAAAAATCTATAAATTTTATATCTTAAATATAAAAGAATAAAAGCCACTGCCAGAAATTAACACATAAAAATATTTATTTACGCACATATAAAATAATATTTAAATTTTGAGGAATAAATTTAACGTTTATAATTTTATATTGATCTTTAATTCTAAATTTAAGTAGATTGCAAATAATGAGTTTACTATTTATTTAGAGGGTCGAGTATGAATGGACTACATAGGTCTGCATTTGAAAGGAAAATATTCTTCCCTGATTTAACCTTAGGCAACAAATTTCGCAATCAACTGGCGCCAATCCATCTGATACATTCATGTATTCAATGTAGCATGATACGACAACACAAAATACTATATTGTCAGGAATGTACATCTGAACAATAAGTAGAAATAGAGAAGAGATTGACTCTCCACCAACAGGAATGTGACATCTGTTGGCAAGTAGATCAATAAACAAAAAACTCCATAGGAATGGACTGCGGTCTTCTGCCGACTTACAAACCCATCCATAGGCAAACAGAGGGTGTGTGGCGTATATCTATAATCCTGCCCGTAGCGGACCTCATACTACATCTACTAATTACACAAATATATCCAATCCATTGAACCAATTCAACTACGAAATGAATAACCTAAGATTACCCTCCCTTAATATAACTTTACAAACTATATAGCCATTCACGCCCGACTTAATTTTAATATTTAAATACGTTCGCACAGATTTGTTTAAAATTGTTGGGTATAGATTGATTACATAGATTCCACGGTCAAAAACATTTCAAAATAAACATAAACGATCAAAATACAAAATTATTGATACCGACAATCGCAGAGGGAAACTTATAAGTAACCCAATAGTATTCACCATAAGATACTTGCGTTGTCACCAATAACTTAAAAGACATCCGAATAAATACATTTTAGATACTCACCGTAAGGTATCATTATTTATCGAATGTCTATATATTTTGATCAAATATGAAAACCAAAATATAATTAACCGCAAACCAATCCATGCAAGCGTCTATAAACAACTTAAATTTCATACATTTAAATAATCTTTACAATAAGGAAAAAAAAAAAAAGGAAATGATGTTTATCAATCGGGAAACATATAAAATTAAACATTATTAATTTGATTTAAAACTTAAAAGTCAGATAGAAGTTCATAAGCTTGAACGAAAGTTCTTAGTTATTTTTTTAAATTTAGAGTTCATGTCAAATATAGCTTACAGTATAAGAGTCCAGGTTCCTGTTGGCAATTCCCACAGCATCTCCATTGGAAGAAAATGTTCTGGAGGTAGCATTAGCTGGTTCCATTCTGGTATCACAGTCTTTTCATTTTTTTCTTTTTTTAAACAAACAAAAAAAATGAGAGAGAACGGCAAGTGCGTCTTACCGTTGTCATCAAATCAAGTTGGAAAAACTCACTGGAACTCAATATTTTTTTCTTTTTTATAGTCCTCCTATGGATTCCATGAACAAAAACGTCACTGTTCTGTTTTTTCGTTATGGTCTGGGCCTTTATTTGCTTCCATTGGTCAAGCTAACATCTCTTTCTTCTCTTATCTAACCTTTCATCTCACTTTTTAATTAAACAGCTTTTAGATAATTAACAAACAATCATTTCCATTTACAGATTACAGGAATTAATTAATACCTGTTTTTATTTTAACTTACGTTATTTTTTTATTAAAATATTTTTATATTTCAATCTTGTATTTTTTTTATTAAAAAAAATACGTTCAAATACTTTTTTTTTTTTGTTTATGAAAAAAATATTTTTAAAGTTTAGCATCTGTGCGAATATATACGTTTAACAATATTTTAATTTTAGCATTTAGTTTTTTACTTTTATTTGCGAACTTTTATTAAGTTTTTATTATGAATTAATGTAACGACATATTTATGTATCGTTACAATATATATATATATATATCTGAGCTGCACCTAATATACTTTAATTTTAATAAAAAACAATTAATAATAATAATAAATTATAAAAAAAATGTAAAATTAAACCATATAATTTTTAGGCACGCATCTCAAATATATACATAAATAAAGGAGCAGGATGGGATATGAGGTTTGAACTGGGTTAGTAGATGGAACCATGAAGCTCAATCTTAAGCTAAGATTGACTGCTTCAATATATATAATCTTAATAAGAGAAAATAATAATAATAATAATAATAATAATAATAATAATAATAAAAATAATAATAATAATAATAATAATAATAATAATAATAATAATAATAATAATAATGATGATGATGATGATGATGATGATAAGTTTATACATTTACATCTTCTATTTTCCAACTAATGCTAATAGATGAAAATATTTTAAGTAATTATAATTATTGAAGATTTTTTAAAATATAGTTCAAATTGAACTTTCACCATTATTTTACTGCTTAGTATCATCCTTTAGTATTATCATTTATTTTTAACACTTTTACTACTCTACATAGTACATTTTGAAAAAAATGTTATTTTGATATTATCCAAAGAAATCTCTTTTTTGCAAGATAAATTCTTTATGTCTTGATTATTTTTTTACAAGTATTGGTTTTTCTCACTGCAGTAATTTTAGGCCAATAGTTTGTTGAATTTTATCCATTATATGTTAAATTGTTTTTTTTCACACATCAATTGTATGTCAATAAATTTTTGAATTTTAGTTTATCCATAACTCTTTTGTTTTTAAATGGACTATCAACTTAACAACACATTGTCTCATGTAGAATAATAGATAGTAGACAGGCTACATAAACATCCTTAAGATCTATTCCAATTCTCTATCAGCAATTACATTTTCAGATAGTGGATAGCAACCCACCTAAGGATTGTACTTAGAACATATATATATATATATTGAATAACTTAGTCACAGTGACAATTAAAAATAATAATGATAATTTATGATTTTCAATGATATCTTAGTTTTAGTCCAGCAGTAAAGATGACATCAGATCTTATTCTAGTCACTTCAACTATTTCTCTGGGATGCTAGATACTTAGTGCTTTAAAACACCTGATTCTCATTTTCAATGAACAACAGGCTTTTCACTTCATTGACTAGATTAGTTATGATTTTTTTATTGTTTTGAGCTTTTCACATATCCACAATAATATATATTGGCCTGAAATTGAAAGCAATACTGCTTGGTTTCCAAAAAAATCTGTTAACATGTTTACTAAAGACATATTTGTTTTTAGTCTTTCTTAATGACTAATTTAATTAAATAAATTAGATAAGAAAAAAAATGAAATTATGTTTTTGCTTTTTCTTCTAAATTAATAGCATTTGAGCTTATAAGGTTAGAGCTTAAATTCTAAAACTATTGGTCTTTATATAAATTAATTATTAAAAAAACAAATATAAGTAAAATCTTAATTTTATAATTAAAATAAATTTCATAGAGTCCAATTTTTATCTATATATTAGTTTCCAGTTTATTACTACACATTATCAAGTTATCAAAAATAAAGTTTTTGAAACATTTGTTAAAAAATTTCTCTCCAGTTTAAATCTAGCATGTTTTTTTTATTTGCTTTATTCCATAATAAATATTTAACTCTGCCACTATTAGAATTACATTTTAATCATCTTCATTATAGCTTATTTGATGAGACGAATATGATTTAAACTTTCAAGGGTTTGTGAATTAATAGTCTTAAAGTTTTTATAACTTTGTAATATAAATGACTTTTTATAGATACATAATTATCTTAAACATGTAAATACTATAGACTTCATATTATAATACCACCTATTAAAGTTGGCAATAAATATCATACTTCAGAGGGGCATCCCCCTCCCTCCAAATTGATTATATTCATTTAATAAATATGATTAATAATTTTTTATTTTACATCCAAATTGGAATTTTATCTGGTTGCTAAAATGTGTTAGTACTATCTTGATATGGCATCAAAACTTTTATTATATATATATATACATTTAATCTTTTACTATATATATATATATATAGTAACCCTCTAAAGTGTGGTCAACTACATAATATCACCAAAACATCAGTGCACTGAGAATCGTAACCTCGATCACTGATCAATTCCCGCTACACATTGTCAGCTATTAAGAGCTGTATCCAAAAGCATATTATGCTATCTATTTTATGCACCAAGGACCACAAACAACATCTAGAGCAACTTACCACAGACCAAACTAATGATCTAACATAAACTTTTATGATTTAATTTGATCGCAGCCAGGGTGTACCGCGAAGATCTATCATAGTAGTATGATAAAATACATTAAACAAATTATAAGTGCAATGTTATTATTTTACAAACCTTAATTTGCGATTTTTATTGTATGAGACCCGATGGCCGACCATGTACAAGATGGCATAATTTGTGGAACTACATAAGATTATGAAATTTTAAACCATCTATATGATTTTTAATACAAATGCTAGTCCAGGTAAAGCTTTGCAATAAATAAACATAAATACTTGGGTTCTTTTTTATAGTTTACTATATCACTGAGACTCTTTTATACTGACAAATGACAATTTAAAATGTTAAGTAAATATATTCAATCATATCATTATTTGGTAAATCTGTTTACAGGTTTACCAATCAATTGGTATTGTATACTAGAATCAACTACGCAAAGCCAAAATGATGGAAAAGGTAAATGGGATTTTATTGTACCTTACACATCATAAACTACCAAAGACTAAAAGCATCCAAATGTTTTTTCAAAATATCACTAAGCTCTTATATCATGTTGACGATAGTATGTACTTCAATGTATGCTCTATCCAAGGTTTATGATTTCTGATTTTAAGAATGACACATAGCAACGGCACAGTAAGTTTAATTATAAATCAACGTTTATTTACAAATTTATGAATAATAAATAATTAATTCTAATGTTCTAATTAAAGACATAAATAAACAAATAAAATAAATAAATTATAATTCCATCGACTTTCTTCAATAACATATCATAGGTACGGTTTTAAAAACCTAATCATACCTTATTTCAATTTTATATAATGAATCTTGAGCAAATTATACTAAATTCAACATCAACTCATGAAGTATTTAACGTCATTTCCAGATTCAATAAATCCATACCGTAAACTTATAATAATATAATAAATAATATTATATCTGTATGATTTAGCTATAATGTAATCATTAAATAAAGTGAAAATTTAAACTTACACTCCGGTAAATAATAATCAACCAACAGTTAATTATTATGAAGTAACTTGAATAGAATGTCCTGCTACAATTTGACGATCTAACTTATGAATTATGCTTCCAAATGGAAGAAGATGATTTAGCAGATTAACTAAAATACTTTGCCCAACTTATATTTATGAAGTAAAACATATTCCTGTGGATGCATTCATCTACACATAGGAATTAAATAATACTAAACGCTTTGTGGATTGATACACCATCATAAAGTAATACGTATAATTACACAATTCCGCGGATTAACCACCAGCGCTGGAATGAGTGTAAAATACAAAAAATGGCAATTAAATAATCTGCAGATTAACCACCGGCACAGATTAATGCCTTTTAACATTATAAAACAACATTACTATTTACCTCATATTAAAGTGCAAAATCATCCTCCTCAGTTATTCTGATCATTCAGAAAACACTAACACTTTAGCAAATGTGGGTTCTTGCATAATAAAATGTTACACTAATCAGGACAACTAATGTACTAACTTATCTTGCTTAAAATAAAACATGTGTAATACAATATAAGTAATATTAGTATCGGAATATAAATCTGGAAAGACTCACAAAATATCTCATGAAAAATTGATACATCTCATAAATTCATTTAGTACTTTTCAAGCCCTTTCGCAAGCGCTATTCTCTTGAATAAATATTTTATTCAACCCCTATTAATTTAAACTTAATAAAATATAACTTATGAACTTCACATGCAAGTTCATATAACGATAAAATTAAAGTAATGAATTATTCATCAAATACATAAAATCTAACAAGTGTGTGTGTGATATAAATTAAATGTATAGCATTTTATAGTTCACCATATGAATTTTAGCAGGTGTGTGTGTCACAAATTAGATTATATAACATTTTATAACGACAAATATGATCCGTGAAATCCATGTACAATGTGTCGAACAATAAATGTACGAAGTAATAGCTATAACTATAGTTGAATTCCATACATGCAATTTTTATCCATTTGTGTTAGTTATTATAATCACTATTAGATTAATGATTTTACGTGGCTCCTTAAACATGAAACAATTTCAAAACATGACTCGCAGAATTTAAATGAAAATGTTTTTCATAAGTTATTAATCTCTACATTTCTCTATTAAAAATGTTTCAAGTTTATCACATCCATGCTAAATATTTATTTATCCACGCTTAAATCTAAGAATACTAATTACAGCAATTAATTTAATCATTTCAAACTGACGATAAAATTAGAAAATAGCTTTGATCAATTATTTGAAGACGGTTTATTATCCAAATGGCAAACAAATTTAACTAGCAAATATATTACTGGCATTATAAAGTTAAATATCAATCAATATTATATTTTTATTAGAATTAGAAATGGAAATATTAAACTATGTTGATAACTTTAACATTTTACTTTAATTTAAACTTCTTCTTTTTTTAAAAAGCAAATTTTCATATTTATAAAACTTCTGTAATTAAAATACTTATTTAAATTTTCCAAATTGTAGAACAATAAACATTTTAAAACATACCAAATTCTTGCAATTAATTCTTTTAAACTGGGAAGCTCCGACATTTTAAATGTAATATTGGGAAATTATTACCGGTGATTTGATCCACTTGGTCAGCCGACTTGAACAGACTTTTAAATTTAGCAATTCATCTTATAATTAAATACCACAATGTTATGTTTACGTTTATAGAAAATTTGTGGTAATCCGTTTACTTGTTAACTATTTTAAAATAAGCTTATCAAAATTACACCATTTGCCTTTTACCATTTTCTTTTCTTTTCTCCCTCCAAAAACAAACTAACAGACAATCTTCTCTTAAATTCGCGCTCTTTTCTTTTTTTACATTGAGACACTTACGTAATTACTGTATTTATTTTTAATAATTTATTTTAATTGAACAAATGGTTTTTTGTTAATTCAATAGAAATAATATTTAAGATCATTTTAAACAAATAAAACAAAGTATTATATTTTAATACTATTTTACCAAATTTAATGTGTTGTTAAAATTTTAAAAAGTTAAATATTCTGATATAAATTAGTATATGGAATGAAGCAAATTTAAATTTATTAAAATAATATAAGAGAGTAATCTTTTCAAAGTGCGAATCAAGCCAATCAAATCACCAAAGAAGATAGAGAAATTTTTTAATAATAGTTACATCAATTATTATATTTTATGCTAAAATATATGGTTACAATATATATATATATATCACTTGGATAGGCTATCTAAATTTATCTTTTTATATTTCTCTAAATAATAGTTTATATAATGTTACCATTATAAAATAAATATAATTGAAAAACCTTCTATTATTATATGTAACATAAAAAACATTATAACAGAGTATAAATTTAAATATTTATTTTAAAACATCAACTCAGGGTCAGTAAAATTTAGATAAATAATGAACTTTTATATTTTGTTTAAAGTTAACCTGTTATAATTTTGACAACCATGAATTTAAGTGTTGAAAATATACTAGCTTTATTAAAATAAATATTAAATCATACAATTATGCAGTAGCTTGTATACTGTAGATACACATGTATATATATTAAATCCTTGATTTGTTCTGATTAGTCAGAATTTGTTAAAGAATAGCTGAAATATTTTTTATTAATTAAAAAAATTAAAATAACTAACATTCAATATGTTATTTTTAAATTTTATTATTTATTTAATATGTCTTGCATAAGATATATAAATATTATTCATTATTGTTTATTAATAATTCATCAAAAAGTAAGCTGTTGACATGCTTCCATTTAAAACCATATACCAACTTCTTTTTTCAATCACTCTTTCTCTTATATCCATAACTGTTCTCCTCTAAGTTTGTGTCCAATTCCTGTTTCTCTTCCTTTTAAAAATACAAACAAACAGACAAATTTTTTTCAATTACTATTTTGAACATTTTTGCATTTATAACCTTTTTATATTTTCCTTAGATGTACATACCTAAAGTTTCAGTATTCCTCTTTCTCTTCTTATTTCAGTACTTCAATTTATTGCTCTAAATAGTATGCTCTAACCAAAAATCTTGATATAAACTTTACATAATGATAATTTCACATATAATACTTTGGGGTAATAAACATCACATGACCACCTCCTCTTAAGCTTGTGTATAACTGTTGTTAAACCAGGTAAAACTCACTATACATATTGCCACACACAGCAAACTAGAGTAAGCAATAGATGCCAGAAGGCTTGTGCATAATTTCAAGGCTACTCACTGACAAAGGCCATAAGCCAGAAACTAGTCTGGGGATATTGGATGAGTAAGCACTAGATGGGGATTTTATGCACAAGCCTTCTGGCATCCATTGATTACTCTGGCTTGCACTGAGTGGCAATATGTATAGAAAGTTTTACCTGTTTTAATAATACTTTAGGCTTATTAAAAGTCTATTTTACCTATTATTATTTTCATTTTCATTTCTTGATTCTTAGCTTCATTATCAGTAAAAGAAATTCTTCAAAATATAAAATTCTTAAGCGATCTATAACTTTCTTATTTTTTCCATCTATTTTCATTGCTTTAGTTTTAGTTATATTTACTTTTATTCTAAAGTTAATGCAAATTCTTTCCATCCTATTTCAATTTTGACATGGTTATCCTTGCTATTTAGATGCATATCTTTAAAAAAAAAATCAATCTCATAACTATGTAACACTTTTTTCTATTGATATTTTTTTAAATCGAAAACAATATCTTTCCATTCTATACTATTTTCTTTAGAATATCCAACTAAATAATATAATTCATCCTACCAAAACCCAATATTAATCACTCTTTTATATATATTTCTAAGATAGTGTTTACTATGTTTTTAAATATTTTATATTCATCCTTCTTCTTCTAAATCCAAGTTGCTCTTCAAATCAAAACATGTCTAATGAACCAAAAATGCATTTATCTTAAAACTCTCAGTAATATTTTAGCAACATATAAAATTTAAACTAATTATTTTCTCCTCATAAATTTAATATTTATTTATTTTTACTTATTTCTGCTTTTTGTAAGTACAGCATTTTAGTTTCAATCTTTTCTAATCCTTAATAAAATAATTATGACAAAAATTTCACTTACCCAAAAATAAAGCTAAAAAAATAATCAGTCCACTTGCTATTTTTAAATTGAAGAATAGTACTTAAAATGTGTAGAACTAAAACTAATTTAATTACAAAATTAGTAATTCAAAGAATGTTAAAAGCTTGCATACTTATAATTTAGTAAAATAAATAATTTTAATTTCTCATTCGATTAGTTTTAATATTTTTCAAAGTAAACATGCACAAACTCTATTATTAAATATATAAATTAGTCATGTACCATTTTTAAATTTATCTAATGTTTCTTATATTTTATTTTACCGACTGATATATATTCATTCTCTTTATGAAAGTTTAATTGTATCTTACATAATTCATTTTGCTTTTTATTTTAGAGAGTTTCAATAAAAGTTCATTTTTTTATCTATACAGTTTTAATAAAAGATAAATTATATATCTTATAAACTCTGGACAAATGGTTTGTAATATAAATTAATGATATTAACAAATTTAAACCTTTTATATATATATATATAAATTGTAATGTGCTAAAAATGATGATGATAGGGGGATGATCAATATAATCCAAATAAAATCTAACGAACTACTGATTATAATATGGGATAATAATATAATAAACTTTACTATGTTTAAGAACTGAAACATCATTCATAATACTATAGATCTAACCTAAATGTGGAACACCACTTTATAACAGCCATAAAGTTGATTTGGCATTTTGTAATAATGGCCCCTTGTACATGATCATCATCACCTATATTGGGTAGCTACTTTGTCACAATAATAATGGATTTTCTTTTAAGTATATAAATATCCAGTTTTTAAAAACAGATGCAAAATTATACATCACTGGCTTTAATTTTCATTGACAATAATGTGCAAAGAGAATTCCTTTAATGACACAATTCAGTTATAATCAAGTGAAGAATCAATACTAGCTTTTTTTTTCTTTTTTTTTTTACTTATGAAAGTAAAGTTTAAATCGCTTATTATGACACATAAGTTGAATTAATTGATCCTGTAGAATTCATTGATCTGAAATACGATATCCATAAAAACATAATGGGGTTTATATCCATCACATAAATAAATAAATGAAATTTCTGGGTTTTTTTCAACCACAGAAAATATTTATATAGCTGACTTGCAATACAATGCATTTTGATGGGTTTTTCTTTCTCCACCTTTTTGTTGTTTCCTCTGGAATTTCAGCATCTAGCTGTCCCATTAAATGGGCAGATATTTAAAATTTTTATTCTTCCATACTTTTATCAATTAACCACTTAAACAATAAAATTTAATAAATTTTTAAAGACAGAGAAAAATGTATCTGTTCTATGCTATGAAAAAATGATAAGAACTCAAATTACAGCATCTCCATTCTATTTATAAAATACTCTTGATGAGATTATTGCTGTCATAACAACTGTTGGAAATCATTTGAATTTAACTTGATGACAAACAATTTGTTCAAGAAAATTTTTCCTCCAATTTGTAAGTGAAATGGAGATTTTAAAAGCATTGAATATAGCAAGAATGGAATCCAAGGTCGATATGATTTTTCATTTTAAACCAAAATAAAGAATTCATATTACAATTTTAATACATTTTAATGAATATAAATATTTTACATATGTTTTTAATAATATTTTTTTTTTGTTTTAACTAATTTATGAACAAACATATATGAAACATTTAATTTTATAATAGGTGTTGCTTTAGTGATTGTGATAACAGAAATTGAAATGTGTAATACTTAATTTACTTATTTATTGGTATTTTGAAAAATTTAAAACTAATTCCAGTGATTTGTTTTAATATATATGGTATATATAACTTAGAAAATTTATATCTTTGCTTCATGATAAGATAATCAAAATTTATAATTCAAGAAAACCTCTAATTATTTGCAAATTCCACAAATTTATCATGGAAAAAAAAAGCTAATTCACTATTGATCTTAAAATCACACATTTTCACCAGAGTGATGATTTAAACCTTACACCATTTAATGAGTTACCATATAAAGATTTTTTTTTTAAAAAATCTCTTATCCTAGTACTCATTATCTACTTGTTAATCAATAAAATACCTCCACTACCATATAAAATATACTTTTAATCTGCTCCAAAACTCCATTTTCACAAATTTTTTCTTAATATCTAAAAGTCTTAAACTTCATTCACTATGAAAAGCATTTCTAGAGATCTTTCATGTTTGCTTAGTAGTTTCTGTGTGATTCTGATGTAAATAAATAAAAATCAGTCTCAATAATTTAATGTCACTATTATGCTCAATCTATCACTTGAATGCTCAAGTATCACATGACTATGTAAACAATTGCTAAAATAATAATTTCTAATTATTTATTTTATTAAATGAATTAAAGCAACAGATCTTGTCAATCAAAGAGAGATTTTAAAAAATTACCTTATTAGAACATTTAATTGATTTAAACCAAATAGAATTGTGATTGCAAACATTTTTTCTGCATTAGAATTAGATGATTAGTATCTTGCATATTGACTAGTATGTTGCATGTTTATTTTTGATTAAAAAAATAATGTACTGAGAAGATTTACATTAGGTAAAAACAATACATTTCTAAAGACTGTAAATGTTTTTTCAGATAATAGACTTCCAATCCAATATTGTTGTGTACATTTTGAATTGCCAATACTTGTAATAGTATTGTAGCATAATATTCTGTGGATGTGGAAGTATTCAATACTAACTGGATTAAAACATGGACTAGGTAAATTTTGAAAATTCTTTAAGGTTTCAAGCAACTTTAGAATTTTTCTTCCAAGCAGTTAGCTCACAATCAATACAACAAACCATCCAATTATTGATTACTTAATGAGTATCTAAATATTTTTAGATGAGGCTAGAATAAAATTGAAAAATCATTCAAAGCATTCACTATCAAGCATATAGTTTCTTACTGTAATTTATCATTTTTATATTCAAACACTACTTCATTCCTGACAATCTGTTTTTCCAATTTGCTATTTATTTTATTATAAAATAAATCAAACTTTTTTCTTTATAATTGTTCCATTTTCTACATGCCCTTCTAAACAAGCTACCTTAGTTCTATCTGCTCCATATCTCAATTCTTTATTAACTTTTTATACATTTCTACCTTCTATAGAATTCATATTTTTTCATTGCTTTCTTATTGCAATTCTTCATTATCACATGTTGATTCAAGGCTTTTTTGTTTCCTTATTTTTTTATAACTCATTGCAGTATCTCTTAAGTTATCCATGAATAATTCTCAACTTTTATTTGAATTCGCTTTATCAATTAGATTACAATTACTAAAGTTTTTTGTTTTTTTATCTCAAAACATTGGATTTTTTTTTAATATTTCCTTTAAGTTTATTATTTTTAAATGTTAATATCAAGTCTATCATTAATAAATTATAATCTGAATTTAGCTCCAGGATGTATATTTTGAATCAAAGTATGATCTCATTGAAATATATACTTACTATCTGCATCTTTCCATGCATAAATCTTCCTTAAGATTTTTAGACTACATGTTCATTAGTACACTTATTTTTAAATAACTTTTTTGATTTCTTCATTATTATTACTTCTTTATTATTACTAATAACATGTATATCTAATAACACAATCTATGCATTCTATATATGTAAAATTTTATTTTGTGCATTATGTCCACTTTTAACTCTTTCTCATCTTCAGAAGCATCAGAAACTGAAGTGGAAGCATTGACAAATGGCATATCTATTTCAGGAACAATTTCAAATTCTATCTCATTTCTTATATTGGTTGTTTGCTTTTTATGCTGGTCTCATTTTTTCTTTAAAAAGTTTTTTTTTTTTTTACAACTTGGTTCATTTTCACATTGTTCATTGGATGTTGAAGTTTTGCATTTGCATTTTTTTATATTTGAAGCTATCTTTTATTGTAAATTTATTTTCTTTGTAATTATAACTTTTAATATGAGCTCTAAAGTTTTTCTTCGATCTATTATTGCATTTTGATGTAAATGTATTTTCCCTATGATTTCTGTCTCATTTTCTCATAATTATTGTAAAAATTCCAATGAAAATTTAATTCAGTATTTTCATTACAGTAATAAAAAAATCAATACACATTAATCTTAATAGTTATAATATCTTAGACAACTTGGATTTAAAGATTTACAAATAGTCTGGGTATTTGTTAGTTCGGCTAGGCCTCAATGGACTAGAAAAGCAATGGAAACAGACTCATTACCTACACCACTGTGAGACAAATTGCCAATGATATTACTACTTCAGAAACCTCATTTTGAACATTTGTTTAGTCTAAAGAATCAACATAGTCATATAAAATCTGATGAAAAAGGAATCCATACTAAAGCTCAAGTAATGTTGAGAAAAGTTTGAGAATTACTAATGATCTTACTAACTTTACCATTAATGATAAAGGGATTTAAAAATATAGACAAGCAGGAAGAAGGAAAAATCAAATGCAATAATTTATTAAATCCTGAAGTTCTACAGAAGAAGCTCATGTACTCCAAGCAGATTGTTGAATCTTTAAGCTGGCTCTTTTCAACTTTAAGAAGAACTATGATTGGAGTGGGTAGTATAGATTCATTTTCGTATAATACAGATTCATTTAATTCATCTGATAATATCTCCTACTGATTCCTTCTTAGAATACAGTACACCCTGAAACCATTGCTGCTGTGATGATTGCACTAACTGAATTTGGCTGCTTGCAAATTACCAGTCTGTTTATTAATAGCAATCAAAAATGATATAGCACCATCAGGTTTAAGTTGATTATTATTTCCTTCAATATCATTAAATCCATATAGTTAAAAAAATATTCACTTTTTATTTTCATAAGAAATTTGACCTTGTTCTCCTAAAGGTGATGGCAATCCATTTTTACTAGGTGTGGCCTCAATGGTTGATTAATAAAGATTCTTTCTTCACTTACAATTTCAGCAGTTAACATCTCTGGGGTAAATAGTAATCAGCTTGCTTGTTCATAGATCATAAGTCATTTCAAATTCAAAAGCATCTCCACATTTAACAATTTCTATATTGCCATCAAATTGGCTAAAATAAATAAATAGTCTTGCTTGGGAATCATAACATTAAATAAATTCATAAAAATATTATTAGTATGTGCTTATTTTTAGATACTCATGATTGTAATAATTATAGGGACATGATTACTATTAAGCTTATAACCCTATAGGTGCTCCCCAGGGGCTTGATAGTTACCCAGCTATTATTTGCTTACCAAATTATCATTTTCAAACCTTTTGGCTCAACGTAATTATGCTCATGACAGAAAGAATAGCAGATCTAAATCAAGACAGAATTGGTTTTTTTATATTAATAAAAATGTGCAAAGTATTTATGATTTTGCTAGATTAGAATCCCTCATAACATTAGTAGCTATTTTTGAAAGTAGAAAATCTAAAAAAGATTCCTCCTATATCATTAATTTTATTATTGATTTTGTAGCTATTAAATCTTTCTATATATCTAATCCACTTGTCTCACAGAGTCCTATAATAATGAACCTTCCTCATTTCATCTTTGATAATAAATTTACTATTACCTCTGGCTTGATAATTATTCTGCCAATCTATGCATTTATTCATACAATACTTTCCAATTCTATTGATTTAAGATATTTGTTTATACTGGATTGACATAATCAATCCCAGAAAATCATATTTTACTATAGCAATTTTTCATGCTTTATCGAACCAACTTTTAAGATCATCTATGTAATAAAAATACAATATCATTACATAACTGTAATTCGAAAGCTATAATTAGCTATTTGTTAGTCTGGTTTCAGAACAGATTACATTGAGGTTTATTTAAACTTCTTTATATTGATAATTTCACTCTCTGCACTCAGGTTGCAATCTTTAGTGTCTATATAAACCTATTAGATTATAGATAAAGATGGGTTTCCACCTTTATTGATTAAAGGAGATTGCCTTGACAACAGATTGTTGATTGTTAATGATATTGGTATTGAGTGTTGACTGCTTTCATGTATCTACATATAGATACACCCGGGTTTTATTTTATGCAGATTTATTTAATGCGATTTTGAAGTTATGCAATTCATGTTTCTTCTTAATATCTTTGTATGCAGTTTTCCTTTATGTGATAAAAATTATTAGATCAGAAATTGAGCTCTGATATTGCGCTATTACTTTAAATATTATAAATTTCATGCACTCACATCATATTTAAAGTAATAGCGCATTATCGGAGTTCGACTTCCATCTAATAATTTCAATATTTTCAGTGCTTTATAATAGTACTGTAATAGATTTTATGCAATAAAGAAGTTCATAATTCACTTAAAATCAAGATTTCCCCATTTTATATACACACATTAAATTTTATAAGATTATAATGTAAATCTGTTCAAATGTTACAGATGCCTATACAATGTATGTTGTTGTTTTTGCATTTTAAATCACGTTCTATTTTTGCTTTTTAAAAAAAGAGTACGTAATCAATTAACCATTTAGTGTCCACAAGTAATAAATTTTACAAGACTATAATGTAAATCTGTTAAAACGTTATAGATGAAAAATACTATGTATGTTGTTATTTTTGCATTTTAAATCACGTTCTATTTTTACTTTTTATAAAAAGAGTACGTAATCAATTAATCATTTAGTGTCTGCAAGTTTATTTTTAAAAGGTGAATAACAGCAGTGGGCACAATTAAATTTGACAATTAAAATCTGATTTTTAATTGTAATTAACAATTTAAAAATTACGTAACGTGATCTGAAATGAAGGTGATGTGAAATGATGGAATTTGATTTTTAAACGGAATTGAAAATTAAAAAATTAAAGACAAAAATAAGAATTTAATTTTTAATTGTTAGTTTTAATTAAATTTTGCCCAACAGTGGTGAGCTTTTTATTATCGTAAGTCTAAGTTCTTATTTTTATTTTAAACTTTTAGTTTACCTTAATGGAGAGGAAAAAACACCCAAGAAAATGAATTTCTTTGGAAACAAAAATTTCAATTTTAGATTGCTTAGCAAAATTGGAAGGATCAACAGCGTGTTTTAGTTGTATTTCCTCTTGACTACATTTAAGAGAAGCTACAGTACCTTACATCATATCACATCATGACGAATCTGATGTCTCAAATAGCGATAATGAAAAAAAATGTAAATTATGCATAAAAATATATTGGTTTGAATAAAATTAAATACTGTAGTTAATAAAAAAAAGTAAAAAAAGTTTGTCTTGTATCAATTTTTTTCAATTTGAAATTTTATTTTCTTATTTTTTTAAGGCAAATTTTAAAGTAATTCTACATTGTTGCTTTGCTTTTATGTGATTTTCAAAAATTACAGTAACCTATCCCCCATATTTCAAGGTAAGTTAAGTCTATTTTTGTGCGATTTCTTTTTCATGCATTTTCTGAGGAACCTATCTACCGCATAAAACGAGACCCAGGTGTATAATTTAAATCTTTAGTTATATGATTTTCTATTTCTATCATGTAATTGAATTGTTAAATGGCTTTTTAAAAATTCTAACTTTATTTATATTTTTTTAACTACTTTCCAATTGTTGCTGAAAACACACAGGTTAAGAGAACATTTTGAATAATATTTTTGCTCTTTCTTCTTCACATGTTGCTGGAAAGACCAGTTACAGTTAGCATAACAATTGAACCAGTGACCTTTACATTCATGAAAACTGGATTTGAGATGATTGTCTCTTCAACTAGGCTATTTGGTCAAAAGGTAATTGGTTAAAGCAGCATTTCCCAACCTTTTTTGGCTCGCATACCACTTGGTAGTACATCACGCTAAATTGTACCACTTCATAAAAATGATTGTATTTCATGAAATTTGTTATTGCGAGTGTGTTATTTTATTTGCATTATAAATATTATAGGGTGACCATGTATGTATTCACATCTCATAATGAGACAAATTATATTGAAACACGCCTAAACATCACACCAGATTATAAACTCACTGAAATTATAAACTCACTGCAACATACTTATATGTATGTGTTTGTTCAAAGTTTCATATTTTTTCCAAAATAATTTATTAAAGATTACATTATTACATTAAAGGTTATTTGGTACATATTTTGTTCAAAGTGTTTTCTCATTCCTTCATTTGGTTTTACCGAATTTGAGTCTGTTTTCTCTTTTTTGGAGCATCTTGCTATTGGTTGGGCCATGGAGAGGATAAATCCAGCATGTCCCAAGTCATGGTAAAAATAACCTCAGGGGTTATCAGGCTATCTCTTGTTCTTGTTTTCTTTATATTGTTCACCATGAAGTTAATAGGATTAAAATTTTGATGATTAAATACTAGCTTACATCTAGTAATCCACAATAGATTATCAAGAATTATTGAGAGTCTAATTTCTGGGTATGATCCTTTTCTGATACATTCTTTCAAATTAAATAATTTAGATTGATTTACCTTGATCCGACTCATTATTTATCTACTATTTTATCATATTTTGTTTACTAATAAATGGTTTTAATAAAAACACAAAATTATAAAAAACCAATTAGTATATTTTCTTATCATAATCAAATATTTTTATAAAATAAATTTAATGAGATCTTTGTGCTTGTTTCGAATAACATAATTTTTTGAAATTTGGTTCAAAACATGCAGGCATACCCTTAAGTCTACAGCTGCGTTCAATCTGTTTCGATACTTATTTTTTAAAAAAATATATGAAGAAAAAGCTCTTCCTACTAATTCTAGTAAACGATAATAATAATTTAAGAGCTTTCTCAGAAAGTTGTTCATATTCTTTAATGTTTAATCAAAAATTAATTAGATTGTGTTGTTTGAATTCTACTTGTAAAATTCTGTCAATTCTACTTGTAAAATTCTGTCACATGATAATTCTATTAAATTTTCTTTATCCTTTATTGATAATGATGTAGCTTTTTCTAAATTTTCTGCATAGAAGGGGTTTGAAATCCAATTATCATTTGTGTTTTCGGGTTTTGGAAAATATTCCATGGAAGACAATTTTAATCCTGTTAAATGTGCTATTATATTTTCTCGTATATCTTGAGACAGACTAACCTTATTTTCAAACAAAAAAATAGGTAGAGTTTCGAATACTTCCAGTTGATTGTTTTCGATACTTTTATATATTATTGTTTCCAAAAATCTAATTTCTTAATCATACTTTCAATTTTATCATTAACATTAAAGATCGTTATCGACTGTACATATTAACAACTTTACTGTATAATATTATTAATTAAAATAATTTTTATGAATTATAGAAATTTCTATATTTTTATGATTTAATTTTTTTTTTTATGTCCGCCATTAGTGATTATTTTTCGTGTACCACTAACCAGCAAATCGTGTACCACCAGTGGTACGCGTACCACAGGTTGGGAAACACTGGGTTAAAGTATCACATTAAATTCAATATAAATAATTCCGTTGAATTACTGAGCTAATTGTCACTGGTCATATTACCAAGGGCTGAAGAAACGAAGATAATAAAGCATTCAAAATATTATGCTCAATACTAACATGTATGTTAATTATTATCAGTCGAATGTTTCAATTTTTCTAAAGACATTTTAACAATTCAATTAGATGATGTTATCACAAATCTTCAATCATAATTTAAGTCTATCTATCACTTACAGAATTAATGTTCTTAAAATCCAGAACTATTGTTTAACTAAATAAAAAAGAATTTATAAATCGAAAAATAAAATAAATAAAAAATCATATATATATATACTACATATATATCTAATAACAATTTTGAAATCATAAAACTGTAACAATATTTTTTTAAAAAGCCTAAACAATAAAAAAAAAAAAAAAAGTATTAAGCAGATTAAAAATAACACTAAAAAAAAAATTCAATAAAGAATATGTATATAGAAAACATGTTGATTTGAAGCTATCATAGCCACAAGCAAAAAAAAAAAAAAAACTTCAACTTAGATTATTATATCTATATAAACACAAAAATGTGATAATAACACAGGAAAAACTTATAGTTATATTTACACATGAATCAAAGTTAAAAAATATAATCAAAATATATTATTTAATCATGTATGGTGGGTTTTTTTTTTTAAAAAAAAAACTTCTCACTATAAGTAAATATACACTTGTTATAATAGTGTTTAATCCTATATGAATATACAATTTTTTAAAAATTCATTATTTCAAATGAAAGATGAGATAAAAAAGAAATTAACCACAATACTAAATAAATGAAACAATTATGACCACCTTTTGTTTAAATGCTTTCTCTACATAATTCAACAGTAATTTTAAAGTGTAACCAATATATATATATATATATATATAATAAATCAAACTTCTTATAAACTCACAGGCAATACACCATTCATTCCCTATATAGTTCAGTGCATTTGTAAAATGGCAGACCATGAACTTAAAATTCATCTATTATACCTCCAGTTTTCTCACTTTCAGGGCTCAATTTTTTTATAAATTTACAAATAATACACGATTTAATTATTTATTTATTTAAATAAATTTTAAAAGCTATATTAAAATCTAATTATTACATAATTCTTGATTAAAACGATAGTAGAAATAAAAACAACAATTAATACAATAAAATAATTAATATTAATATAAAGATTATATATAAATAAGCAGAATATAATCCCTCCTTGTTACTTTCGACAAACATTTCTTCACACTTAGGATACCATCAGAAGTTTCTGAATTATTCTATTAATTGTCCAGTTCTCACATCCATATAAAAGAACTGTAAAAATATATCTAGTGAAAACCTTGCTTTTAAAAAATAATATGTATAATTGTTTTTAATATGAAAGTATTTTCAATCAAAATTACTATATTCAATTTTAATATTATGATTAACTTCATTCATTGTGATTCTATTTTTATTTAAAACCTTATAAAAATTCTTATAATTGTTAATTTCTTTTGTCTTATTTTTTTCTTTCTGTGAAAAACCACTAATCATTTTTTTGTTGTTGTTGTTCTACATTGTGACTTTCTTCTGATAATTCTTGCAACATTTCTTGAAGTTCTGAAGCATTCTTTGCAAAAACAAACAACAACAATAACTATCTCAATTAGACTATCTAGATGACTTGAATAACCTCTATTAATTTTTATTTCTTTGGCTTCCAATTTTAATATACAAAATCAGCATCATTTTCAATCACTATCTATCCACTATAAAATGAAAGTATCTCCAAGTTTTTTTTTTTTCATGTTTCATAGCATCGGCTGGGACGCGAACCCACACCCGTCTGCAACCAACTACTTGCTTGCAAGGCGGGTGTGATGACCTTTCGGCTAACAACGCTTGACAAGTATCTCCAAGTTTAAACTAATTTTTCTGATTCTAACCTCTTCTCCATAATATACCAACAAACTTCCTTTTTTTATCTTTCCATCTCATATGTGGTCTTTTACAATCTCTTGTAATCCAATTTATGACTTTAACTTCAACTGTCTATCTATTATGTCTTCTAGCTATATATCCAAGACAGCTCCAAATATTTTTAATGAAGTCAGTGATATGTTTTTTGTCTCACTAATGTATTTCACTTTTGATATCTTCCTTGTTAGTCCTAACATGCATCTCACTATACTTTAAATGGTCTGAAGTCTCTGAATTGCTCTTCTATTAAGTGTTCAAGACTCTGTTCCATGAGTATATCCTAGTAAAATATATTGATTAAAAACCTTTCTGTTCAAACACATAGTCATATTTTCTTTTAATATTATTACTATCAAAATCATTCCATTCAAGTGGAGTTTTGCTGTTAATTTATTATATTAAGATCTATCTGTATTAATAATATGACCAAGTATTTGTAGTTAACATTTTCTAATTCATGGTTATTAATATTAATAATTTTTATTAGTCATTCATTAGACTATATATTATCCATTTAATGAAAAACCAGTCCCTACCTTGCATGAGAGTGGTATAGTGCAGTATTATTCATCAAATCATTATCAATCTTTATTATTTTTCTTTTGAGAAAATCTATCAAACAATATTTTAATCTTCTTAATATTTAACTTCAGTTTTACTTTTTTAATTTTCATCTTATAACTCTTGCAACATTTCCTGAAGCTCTAAAGCATTACTTGCAAAAACAACTACATCATCTGTAAAATTTAGATGATTTAAATAATCTCCATTTAGTTTTATTCTCTTAGCTTCTGATTTTAATTCAAAAATATTTATTGCAAAACTGTTGTAAAAAGTATTGGAGATATGGAATCACCCTATTGTACATTCTTCTCAATGTTAATCTTCTCAGTATAAATCATACAATCTAATCACTGGTGTACATTTTAATTAATATTTTTCATAGTATGACAATATCACTGGGCTATATCTTGATGATCAAATGCTTTAACCACAATAGAATTTTTAACATTTTCATAGTCTACAAATTCAAAGAATAATGATAATTCATATTCATTGGTTTTTTCTATAACGAATCTCTTTACTTGTATTTGACACACTGTGCTAAAATAATTTTTAAATCCAGTTTGTTTTTTGGTTAATTAAAATTTAAAGTTTACTGGAGACAATTTGTAATTGTCTAGGTAAAGGTAATATATATGATAGACAGAAGATTGATAAGTCTGACATTACTAATACCTTGCACCTTTTGTAAATATCAACATTTCTATTATATTTTTCCAATGATCTAGTACATCTTTATCATTTAGACATTTCATATGTAACTTTCCCAACAGTTTTTCTATTTCATCATCTGTTTTTTAAGATATCAATTATAATCCCATGATTTCCAGAAGCTTATCCCTCTTCATAGATTTAACTGCACATCTCATTCATTAATTTGAAATTCTGCTTAATTCTAATGTAATAACTGTAAGGTAAGATATATTTTGTTCTTTTGTTCTTCATTACTATATATTCTTTGTAGAATTCTTACATATATTTCATACTATTATCTCACTTTTTAATAATAGACTCCATTTTTTCTTCTTATTGCTGAAATAATTTTCCTTCAATGTCAATATACTGTTAATATTTCCGGGTTTTTATTTTCTTCTATAACTTGCCTTGACAACTCATGGTTATATTTTTTTTAATATTGTTATTAACTTCTTTTCATACTATTTTACATAATTCTAAATATTTAATTCTTCTTAATGGATCATTTAAAAAAAATTTCAAATTCTTTCTTTTCTTCATACATAGTCTTGTCTTAGTAGAAAATTTATTAATAAATGGCTGGGTTTTTTTGTAGAAATTATCCATGTTGTAGTTCATAACAACATAACAATTGTCTTTATTAATTTCATTCAAGTCCAAATAAACTTCAAAATATGTTAATATTTTATAACAATTTGCAAGTTATAATTTAAATTCATTGGAATAATTTTAAACATTAAGAATATCAACTGTTAATACTATTTTTCTTAATAATTTTCATTTTTGTAGTTGTGCAATAACACATATCTTACATCTTACTAATTGATGATCAATTTAAGAATATTACAAACTTGAAATTTATATTTTCTATTAGTCAAATTATAATTCCAATTCAACTGTTCTTTCAATGGGACCTTTCCAGGTCCATTTCCATTTTTCTCAAGGAAAAAATTCATAATATACAGTTTTTTTTCTTTTGTAAAGTCCACAAGTCTATGACTTCTGTCATTTCTATCACCACATATTAAATTTATCCCCAGCACTTTCATATTTCAATATTTTTTTTATTAAAGTCTCCCATGACAATTTAAAAATGTTGTTTGCTCTGATCAAAAACATTTTGAACAACCATATAAAAATTTTCTATTTTTTTTTATCACAGTGATAACCTATTGGGGCATAAACTGTCTATAAAATATTTTGGAGATAAAAATTTAATCACTGCTATTGTGTTCTGATGCCCATTCAAATGCTTTTAAAATCAAATAGTTTTTCATAATCTACAAATTCAAATGATAATAATAATAATTCATATTCATTATTCGTTTCTGTAACTTATTTTAATGTTTAAATGTGATCTACAATGCTTCTGTATCTTTTACATCCAGCATATTCTCTTGGTAGGTTTGTTTTCTATAGATAACATATATTGATCTTAGTAAAGGTCTTATAAAATAGTAGGTGTACAATGCCACTGTACCTTTTACATACAGCATATTCTTATGGTTAATTCTCTATAGACAACTTATAATGGCCTTAGTAAAAGTCCTATTGAATAGTAAGTTTACAATGCTACCATATCTTTTACATCCAGCATATTCTTTTGATTGGTTTGTTCTCTATAAACAACTTATTTCCAAATACAAACAACTTGTTAGTAGTAACACACAAATAGACAATACAAATTAGTAATTACACAACCTTTCGAGTAGTATTAGTTTCCACTCTTCTCCAGGTGTTGCTAGCCTGATATGCACAGTGACAGTATTCACATAGAAGTTGAACTCACACCTTTACATTCTTGAATATTAAATTTAAGGCAAACACTCTAATCATCTGAGCTATTCTGTTAAAGGCAACAGATACCATAAATTTGATATATATGAGGGTTGGTTCAAATCATCCTGAGTCTTTCAATTTATTTATTTATTATTAATTTACAATATTAATTTTTCCTAAGAGCAAGATTAATTAGAGGCTTTCATACATTGTGTATTATCACACTGGGTTGACATATAGAATTTTTTACCATTGTCATATGAGCAGCCTCCTTGAATTTGCTTCTATGCATTTTTTCCTCTTTATCCAATATTTTTGTATTTTCCCAATTAAACATATGGTCATTAATACATACATGGTCTGCTATGGAAGACACATCTATTTTTTCTCTTTTAATGATTAGCTCATGTTCTTTCAATCACTGTTCAACAGGGTGATAGGTCTCACCATTATATTTCCTTCTACATTAACATGGTATTTCATAGATGCAGTTTTTGTTTTTCAGCATTTCCAGATTAGGTTTAGTAGAAGTAAGAATTCCTTGAAATATGTTGACTATAGATTTTCTTTAATTTATCTGCCATTCCTGGTATGTATGAATACACTACAGTATCAATAATTGTTTTCCTATATAGTATATAGGAAGCCAACACACACTGGCAAGTATTTGACATATACATCCAATCATATCAGAAGCACTAAACATGAAGTTGTATTATCACTATGGAACAGAGAAAAAGAGGTTTGTTCAAAAATCAGTGATTTGGAAAAAGAAAAGGTTCACATAGAACAAACACTTAGGAAGAATGGTTATAGACAACACAAAGAGACACAAAAAAGAAAAACAATTATTGATACTGTAGTGTATCCATACATACCAGGAATGGCAGACAAATTAAAGAAAATCTACGGTCAATATAACATTAGAACAGCTTTCCAAAGTCATACAACATTTTGAGGAATTCTTACTTCTACTAAGCCTAAACTGGAAATGCTGAAGAACAAAAACTGCATTTATGAAATACCATGTGAATGTGGAATAAAATATATTGGTGAGACTTGTTGCCTTGTTGAACAGCGATTGAAAAAAACAGATGTTTCTACTGTAGCAGACCATGTATGTACTAATGAGCATATGTTTAATTGAAAAATACAAAATATTGACTAAAGAAAAAAAATTCATAGAAGAAAATTCAAGAAACCTGCTCATATGACAATGGTAAAAAATTCTATAAGTCAACCGAATGTGGCAATGTATGGAAGCCTCTAATTAATCTTGCTCTTAGAAAAAATTAATATTGTAGAAATAAATATATTGAAGGGCTCAGATATAAAAAAATTGAAGAACTCAGGAGGATTTGAACCAACCCTCATATATGAATATATCCAATTTCTACTAACTTGCATTTGACAGAATAGCTCAGTTGGTTAAAGTGTTTGCCTTAAATTCAATATTCAAAAATCTAAAGGTGTGAGTTCAACTTCTATGTGAATACTGTCACTGTGCATATCAGGTCAGCAACATCTGAAGAAGAGTGAATAATACTACTCAAAACGTTGTGTAATTACTAACTTGTGTTGTCTATTTGTGTGTTATTACTAACAAGTTGTTTGTATTTGAAAAGTTTAAGTAAAGTTTAAAATTTTTCTATATATTCAATATTCACTCATAGATGATGGAAATAGTCCAACATATCACATCTAATAACAACTTATAATGACCTTAGTAAAGGTCTTATAGATAAGTCTATAGTTTCTGTATATCTTTCTTTCAAATGACTTAAACATTAATATCATTATTGCATCATTTCGATCGTATTATAACACTTAATTATTTAAAATATCTGTAGATTACATATATAGGTGTTTAATGTATTATTGCAATTATTAATATTACATATAAAGAAGTCTCATATAATGTGGTGAATAAATTTCTAATAAATTATGGGAAATCATTCAAGTAGCAATATGCATTGACTACAGATAAAGTTGTCATTTCAAGTATGTGTATCAACTAGGCATTTCAAAAATTATGAAAGATTCTGACAATCTTTAAATTTCATAAATTTTCAAATATATAGTTCATTATTAGTATAAAATGATAATGTTGATTGCATTTACATCCACTGCAGAAAATACGATCTACTCATCTTTTATTACACATATATGTGTGTGTTTGTAAATGCCTTTTCAACCATCAGTGTCAAAATATAATTAGCTTTAAGTGGTCTGAGTACAGTTTATAATGTGAATGTAATGATTTACTTGCATAATCACCTGTCATCTTTAATATTTGTTAATATGAATAATGACTAGGTTTTACCAACTTATAAAATTTTATTAACAAAATCTGATGCTGAAGTTTGAAAACAACTTATCACAAGTCACAGGTTTAATATTTTCTTAAGACATTTAGAAATAAAACAAATAATACAAACGTGAAAGGCATTAAAGTTAATTTTTTCTCTAAAACGAAAAAAAAATTAAGTAGTAAATAAACTCATTAATATTAATCATTTTGACTTTTATATTATTTCCTAATGTTGGTGAGAAACAGAATGAATGGCTCACTAAAAGTAATAAAATAAATAATTTAAATTTTAAAAGTCAAAACATAGGAAGCACATCGCTCACCCTCAAATACACACATAAAAAAGATATATACAAATGGTGATGAAATATATACGTACTTAATACATTTAATTAATTACTTTTTCTAACGTGAATATTATTTTTTTTTTTTTAGAACAAAGCTTTTCTATGGAGTTCCCGTAGAGAAACAATACACAAATTTCTCCGTCTTGCTTCTGCCATTTTGGAGCTAATTATATATGTCTTTCGTAAATCTTTGTATATTTCTAGTGCCATATAAATAACAAACATATTACTGATTTAGTTTGGCATAATGATAGAATTATGGACTTGAAAGTTAAAAATTCTCAAATAGAAACGTTAGAAAAAAATAAAAATCAAATTATTAATTACTGAGAGATAATATTTGGCTTGCTTATAGCAATTAAACATTACTGTTAACTTTCAATACCTAGAATATTGATAAAATATTTAAAAAACAACTTTCTAAAAGGTCTTGCGTTGTTAGCCGAGAGGTATCGCAGCCGCCATGCAAGCAAGTAGTTGGTTGCAGACGGTTGTGGGTTCGCGTCCCGGCTGATGCTATGACATATGAAAAAAAAAAAACAACAACTTTCTAATGCATTTTCCTTTGTCATTTATTGTTTAAAGTATCATTGATATTACAAAATTGAACTACCACAAACATAGATATAACTAATAGATATCAATGGTGTAAATAAAATGGATAACTGAGTTGACATTTTTAGAGAGAATAATAACTTATTTAATAGACAAAAAATATAATAATATTACAGATGAATATTAAAAATAAGTTAAAAGCAATCTAAAATCTGATGAAGGGGACTGAACTGTCATGTGGAAAGTACTATTATAAAGAAATAATTTGCCTTTTTTTCTATAGATAAATACAATGGATTTTGAGCATATAGTTTGTATGTAATTGCAATTTTTTAAAATTATAGTATGGAAATATAACTCTATACAAAACATCAATCATCACTACCAAATAAATGTTTTTAGCAACTCTAGGCATTACATCACTATACACTAATATATTTCATAATGATGGAATTGAAACTATAAAATTCATATTATAAGATTGGAAGTATGATCAACACCATATTACAACTATTACTGAATTAATATCTTACCAATTCTATATATTATTTAGAAAAACAAGGTACTGCAATAAAGACAAAAATGGTACCAAATTATGCTATGATTTTTATGGTCTAACTACAACTAACTATACTTTAAAATACTAGGCTTAAACCTTATTTCTGATTTAAATATACAAATGATATCTTTATAATATGTCTATGTAATGAATAGAATTACCTTCTATATAATTACAATCTGAACATTGCACTTGTAACATTTATTGATTATTACATAATTTAATATCTTCTAATATTAGCACACAGTAAATTATAATGTTTCAAAAGTGCTAATAAGGTTATTAAAAATGAAATGGATTTACAGTAGTGTGCTATTACTAACAATTTAATGTATTTGGAATATTTAAATAAACGTTAATTTTTTTCTAAAGACATTCAATACTCATATTAGATGATGGAAATAGTCCAACATGTAAATACAGATGATTTTTATGTTCACACTCACTTCTAGACAGTTAATAGTGGCCCATATAAGTGCATAGGAGTTAGAGAATAAGATGGTAGTTATTTTCTCAAAGTATCTATCTTGTAGCTGGGCAAGAGTATTCTGGCAGTTTTAACATTAATGTTTAATGGCAATGATGGAGACGAGTGATATCTTCGATATAATTACAACCTAAACACTTCACTTGTAAAATTTATTGATTATTACATAAATAATTTTTAAAAAATATATACAATTTACAATGAACACTTCTAAAACAGTAACCCATTTTTTGTTGCTAAAATTATATGCAGCAATAAAATTCTTAGAACTAATGTATATAATAAACTGATTGCAGTGATGGTTTTCTATATTTTCATAGTAACTACTTTAAGCCCTTAAAGGCTGATATCTCTTACAGTCTATTTTTAAGAATTAGAAGAATTTGAAGTGATGATAAATTTCTTCAACAAAATAATAAATTTATAAATATGACATATCCTAAAATATTGTTGATTAAGGCAAGTCATAAAGTCTTCAGAATTTAAAAAAAAGAAACTTCTATGAAAAAAGCAATCAATTACATGTTCCATCACTAGTTTTACTTTTAATAATGATTCACACGATACTAACTATATGCTGCAGAAACAATTTAACACACTAATTTTACAAATTATTCAAATTTAATTTTTTGCACCCCAATTAAATGTAACTATTGTGCTTCTATAATTACAGAATAAACAGAAACCAACACCGGTACAATTAAATTTATTAACCTTATATACAACATATTTACAATATATTTTACATAAAACATCTGTTATACCATTTGCTTGAAACATTGGCTAGGTGTAGCATCTAGTTGCCATGCATCTATTGGAGCAAGGATGTAAGTTGACCTTTTAGAATTGTCTAATATTTCCAGATGTATTTTGATAGCTGATCTTGTATCAGGTTTACTATCTAGAAGTTTTTAGTGTAAACTCACCTCACAGTCTTCACAATATTGTGGACATGGCTACTGCACATAATTCTGACAATGGTTATTGTCTGACCTTATCTGAAAATGAACTGCCAATTTATAGCGAGATCCTCTTCCATAAAGGAAACAATTATATTCACTGAGCATCATCACCTATTGGCCTGAATCTGATATTGGCTATATTTTGTCTACTCATTTAACCATTGCCTGTAATGATAAATACTGAATCTGATCAAGAAAAGATTGAATCTGGACAAGTCCATTATATGAAGCTAAGTTGCACCATAACAGTAACAGATGTTTGAATTACTATATAGATGAATTGGAAAACAATCTATAATATTCAGTAACTAACTATAGACTTGATATTTTACATAAAAATGAAGACAATAGTAGTATCTAATTTTTTCAATTTACCAAAATACTCAGTGATTTAAGGGTGATCATATCACAGGACAATTTTTTCTTCACAAGAGAGAGAGAGAAAAAAAAAGAACACTTTGATTTTTAAAAGTTAAAACATTACACCCATACAAAATGAACTCAATATATACATTATTATATCATTGAATTACCTAGTTTCCTAATACACTATTTTTGATTATTTATTGTTTATTATTTAATATACTAACCAATAATGTATTTTTTTAAATTTTTTGCACATTTATAATTTTTTGTATACATATATTTTTTTGTATACACATATATATTCTAACCTAATCCGTTTGCATATTCACTTCCGGGCAATATCATTTAAAATAAAATGGGTTACCTCAGTTACAGATTACATTTGGTTAAATGCAAATAATTAATAAATAAAATATTCTGTATTAATATTAAAATGTTCCACTAGCTCAGATTCAAAAATAAAAATAAGGTTCAGTTTATAAAATAAATAAATAAATATTTAATACTTCATGAGACTTGGAAGTGAAAATACAGGTGACAAGAAAGATTACATTGAGCTAATATCCTACAGGATACTACCTCAATGGCATAAGAACACTATCCCCCTTTATTACTATTTCAAATAAATAAACTTATAGTATTCTTATGACTGTAATAAATCCTACTCACTAAGATTAAGCTAATAATTAAATCGTAATCTTTTATTTATAATAATTTATCTCAATAAAATCTCAGGTTCATAAATTTATTCTAAGTTAATTAAAAATTACTAAAATATGAGAAGGGATTTTTATGTCATAATCTACTACACTTAAACTAATAATAATATTCTTCATTGTATGAACTAATTCTGTATATCTTTTCTTTTCTATATTTTTATTACCATAATAAAATAAAATAATATAATCTTTTATCTTCATGTAATAATATAATAAATACTGGTAGCATTTGATAATCTGACAAACAAAGGTGTGTGGTAATGGATAGCATATAATTCGATATACTATTATAATAACTAATTTATGACCATAAGACAATGTAAAATTATGATTATTTAATTAAATGAATTCCAATAAAATATTTGAATTCTTAAAATAATTCTTTATTTATCTTTGTGCAAAATTATATGTTTGTTTCTATTATTCTGGGTGTATTGTGTGGTCTCATGCAGTGTAATGGGAAAATGAAAACAATCTAGACACACAAATTTTTGAAAACAAAATTAACAAAGTTTATTATTAACCATAAAATAAAATAAACAATTTATTTACAATATTTACATCAGATGGATATCCTCACTTTACACCGTTTTACATTTTTTATTACTTAGTTATAAAAAACAATTTAGAATTATTTTATATCTTCATTCTGGCTTAAAACAATAATAATAAAATAATACCATTTTATTTATCTCTTTCTAATTAAACTTATGATAAATTACATTTATTTATTTTTATTAAAATATATCCTATCCTTACATATTATTTAATTATACCTTTCTTTCTAAAAAAAACATCCATAGAAACATACTACGGAAAAACATAAAAATGACATTATTGTGAGTATGGATTTTCTTAAAAGTAAACAATTTTCATCTTGCAATGTCAAAGATGTTACATAAAATATCTATCTAATAATTTATTACCAGATTTTGTGGATATCGTTGTTTATTACACTATGTTTATTAAATATAACATATTCCCATTTAGCATTACTTTAATACTATATAATTGCAATTACCGATATGTTCCTATTATTTGATAAATACAAAACTATACCTATGCTTATTATTTATATCATTTTACTTTATAACATTATACTTTTTTTAAAAAATATGCAATACTTATTTTAAAGATAAAATAAAGCATCTAAAAGTTATTTAATATTTTGAAGAACAACTTTGTTTTATATACTTTATTCTTAAAATTTTATTTTACTTCCAAAATAATCCAAAAAAATATATCTTATGATTCTTTTTTCCTTTTAGGATTCATTGGATTTTCAATTCCAATTTATACAAATTCTACTTCTTCTAAGTAAATGAATTTATCTCATTCAACGATAGCATATCTTAAACTCTAAATTATTTATTATTTCTTTTCAAATATATCATACTGAAAAATGTAGTCACATTGGAAATCTAGATAGTGAACAGGTGAGTAGGAAAGGAAGCAAAACTAGAATATAACTCATAGCACATATCAAAGAAATATCATGGCACAGTGTATCAATAAGAAATAGAGGCATGACCTTTCCTGTCTAATGTCCTCCAATACATCAATGATGTCAAGCTATTCCTTCAGTTTTATTGAACATCAATACTTCAAGAAAAAATAGACACTGTCCAAAATAAATATACAATTACAGGGCTTTGTTAACTATATTGCATATACTAAGATTATAAAATATTATTCATATTCCCTCATCACATCCTATTATATCATCATCTTGGGTTCATGTTTATAATACTACTACCAAGTCACTATCCTATTCTTATTTCCTAAAGATTTATCACATCTTACATCAACAAAATAACTATCTTGGATATTCAAAACAATAAATAAAATTCATTTATAATTAGAGTGATCTCACTGATCTACAAGAAAAGTCTGCTTACTTCCTTATTCTATATTCTAAAACATATACAAACTAATCAGATATTTTGAACATCCAATAATATGAAAGTTTTTAAAAAAATCACACAAATATTTATTATTATTTTGGGTTATATTACTAATATAAAACTATAGTATATGTATTCCCAAAATAAATCTTAATCTCATAATGTTTTGAAGTGTTGTACAAAATGCGTTTACATATAATTAAAACCTGTATACTTCCATTCATTATTATTCATAGGCAATCTAAAAAAAAGAAAACAAAATATACATCATAAAATATCAATATTCATTAACTATTACCAAGTTATATTATCTGGTCATCACTTTTTGCAGTCTTCTTTTCCATCCACTAAATATAGCATTGCATACACAAAAAATACATATATACTTTTACTTAAATGTTCTTATTTAAACTATTAAATTATTATATTATAGGATTTTAATATTATAAATAGATTAATGTTCATGTTCCTACTTTTATAAACTAGAAAATTTACATTTAAAATAAATAGTAAGAAATGAAAATCATATTTACATAACTTCAGTTGAAAAACGAATGTTCTTTATAAGTCCAAATATTTCAATTTTCTTTCTCAAAAGCTTTTTTTTTTAAAATGTTCTCTTCAAGAGAATTCTACAATCTCCCCCATTGAGATGATGACAAACAAGACAATACGTTTCCTGCAGAAGTGTCATCCAAACTTCCAGTACAAAAATCTCAGGTTTTAAAAATGAATAATAAAAAAATAACATGAAGTCTTGAAATCTTAAAAATAAAATAAAATAATCATCAATCTATTCTTGAAGAGTTAATAGAATAATAGTTTATAACTTCTATAGTCCAGAATGATGATTATTGAAATCATAATAAAATTATATTATTAAAATCAATAACTTAAAGCTCCTATTCTGGAATATTCCTTATTAGCTGGGCGATGCATCCTGTCCCTTTTGACTTAGCTTGAATTATCCGGATAAACTTTTGTGCACTACTTATTTCCATAATTCCACATTTTATTTATTAACATGTTCATTTTCTTTATAGGTTTCTTCCTCAATAAATTTATTGTTATTTATTACCTATTCAGCAGTTGTTTCATTATGGTTTAAATTATTAGCTTTAAAATAGTTTTTCACGAATGCGTATAACCTATATATTGTTCAGGATTTAAACATACGCTTTTCTAGAATATCTTCATTAACCTTTATTTAAGATAATTTTCTTACAAATATTTTAAATGTTACCTTTAAAAAGAATATAACATTTACTCTTATAACATGATATTTCCATAAATTTATTATAAAGTATACTTGTCCTGTTGTTTATTAATACTGGACAAGAATATCTTGCTATATAAAATAATGCGTCTTTGCTTTTAATCTGCAAACAGTTTTTCCAATGAGTTTCCCATACAATGTCGCAATAATTTATTCATTTGAATAGTTCTCTTGTTGAATATTATTGAAACTGCATTAATAAATACTACACTCATTTTTAATATATTATAAGTTGAATACATTTTACTTATTGGTATGTCCATTTTATTATTGCAAAGTTATAATTTAGATTTTGACGAATACTACTAATAATGGACTTTTAAAAGTTAGCAAGGCATATTAAATGAAGTTATTATTAATATTTTTTATTATACACTCTCTTTTTGCAAAATACTTTTTTAAAAATAATAATAATCTATTAGCTTTTGCAAATAAAATTATATGAGAGCACTAAAAAATTGACTAAATAATATAATTAAAATTACTATCACCTTGATAGCTTCTGATATGATTCTGCTACCTTTAATACATTTTTAATCACCACTGATACCCCCGTGCAATCCGTATTTATATTCTAGAAAATACGTCATTCTATTGGTTGATTCTTATTTTTGGATTGATACCAAATTTGCATAATGTTAGAAACCTACACAATTAAATTTCAAAATATCACTCTTAAATCAATTATTACTTTACTAAATTATTTAAATACCTTTAAATGACTTATAAAAATAATATTTAATAAATTATCCCACTCTTAATATTTAATTTATCTATTTTTATTAAAACAAAATATTTAATTTTTATATTAGCTGTATCCGTCTTATTACATTATTTAAAACATTTATAGGATAGTTAATTTAATATCTAATATTTGCTTTATGGTAGGTAATAATTATATTCAATTCTATAATGCAATTTTAAAATACTTTGAACTTGACTAATCTAAATACTAGCAAGCAAATATATATATAACTATATTATTATACAAATCACATGACTAATATAACTAAGACAGACCGTATCTGATTTTTCTGTCTGGGAATAGTAATAAATTGCTACACTTGTATTAAATAAAATAATACAATTATATAATTTGAAAGAATAATTTAGAAAATATAGAATTAAATACAACTTTCACTACCATCAACTTACTTTTTAAAATATACAATATTAATTATGATTATTAAATATAATTTATAAAAATAAATACAACATTTATTTAACTATAAGCTTAAGACTATTAAAATTGAACTTTTTAAACATACTTTTAAATATTTATAGCCGAGTTATTTATTATGGCCAGCTTTTGCAACCATATGTAATAATATTTTTAGCTTTATTTAACTGTTCTTAAGTAATTTATCATAATTCTATGCATTACGTATTTTATTTAGCCTTAAATTGTACTTTAAGATATTATTAACAAAATATAATCAACACATCAAGGGAACATATTTTAAAATTTAAAATTTTTAGTAATTGACTGTGATGAGCTATTTCTGACCTATAGAAAAGGGCGCAATATATAATCATCAAAAAAGCAAGTCATATATAATGTGACATTACTTTTATAAGCTTGTATTTACAAAAATGTAATACAGACAGTGTACCAATAGCTTAAACAAGCTCTTAATTGATAAGGGCAATAAGAGAAAATATTTAAATCTTTCCTCAGAACATTCCTATTTTCAGCTCAATTGGTTTCGAGCTTAAGGCTCACCTCAGTGAAGAGCTAGAATATTCAGACACTAGATCTAAAATATCAACTCAAAATCCAGCATTTATTTCATATGTGATATTTAAGTAGAAACTCTGAAGTTTTCAGACATGAACATGTCTTTTACTCCAGCTATCTAACCTAAATTGCTATATGAGATTGAACCGAATTCAGATCAACCATATATTAATAGCCTCAGCATAACCAAATCCTTAAAAGTAAAATTATAATAATCAAAAAAGCCAAGTCATATATAACATGACATTACTTTATAAGCTTGTATTTACAAAAATGTAATACAGACAGCATACCAATAGCTCAAACAAGCTCTTAATTGATAAGTGCAGTAAGAGAACCTATTTAAAATCTCTATTCAAAACATTCCTATCTCCAGACCAATTGTTTTTGAGCTTATGGCTCATCTCAGTGAAAAGCTAGAATATTCAAACACTAGATCTAAAATATCAATGCAAAATCCAGCACTTATTTCATATGTAATATTTAAGTAGAAACTCTGAAGTTTTCAGACATGGACATATCTTTTACTCCAGCTATCTAACCTAAATAGCTATTCAGATCTACCATATATTAATAGCCTCAGAATAGCCAAAGCCTTAAAGATACCTTAAAGGTAAAATTATAATAATCAAAAAAGCAAGTCATATATAACATGATATTACTTTTATAAGCTTGTATTTACAAAAATGTAATACAGACAATGTACCAATAGCTTAAACAAGCTCTTAATTGATAAGTGCGGTAAGAGAAAATATTTAAAATCTCTATCCAGAACATTCCTATCTCCAGACCAATTGCTCTTTACTGAGGTGAGCTGTAAGATCAAAACCAATTGGTCTGGAGATAGGAATGTTCTGGATAGAGATTTTAAATATTTTCTCTCACTGCACTTATCAATTAAGAGCTTGTTTGAGCTATTGGTATGCTGTCTGTATTACATTTTTGTAAATACAAGCTTATAAAAGTAGTGTCATGTTATATATGACTTGCTTTTTTTGATTATTATAATTTTAGCTTTAAGGCTTTGGCTATGCTGAGGCTATTAATATATGGTAGATCTGAATTTGGTTCAGTCCCATATAGCTATTTAGGTTAGATAGCTGGAGTAAAAGACATTTTCATGTCCAAAAACTTCAGAATTTCTACTTAAATATTACACATGAAATAAGTTCTGGGTTTTGAGATGATATTTTAGATATAGTGTCTGAATATTCTAGTCTTCACTGAGATGAGCCATAAGCTTGAAACCAATTGGTCTGGAGATAGGAATGTTCTGGATAGAGATTTTACATATTTTCTCTTACCGCACTTATCAATTAGGAGCTTTTTTGAGCTATTGGTATGCTGTCTGTATTACATATATATATTTGTGCAAACAAATAATTTTATAAAGTTTTAACAAAAAATAATTAAGCTTTTATTATAAAAAATAAGATATTTATTATAATAGATTAGTACTTGATTTGGTTAACTCTAAAAAAAACCTATAGGAGGTATTTGTTTTATTAGATATAAAAATAACATTATTTTTAACTTTAAAATAACTTTTTAGCTGCATTTTCCAATGAAAACTAGTCATCGGATTGAAGAATAGTAAACTGTTGTGTAGATAAGCAATTGTATTTTTTATATATTAGAATCAATCTAAGCACATTAATATCCAACACTAAAGAGCAACTAGACTTATTGTCTAGAATATCTTATCAAGAGACATCATATAAGAGTTTACTGATAAGAATCTTAATTATAAATGACTACATATCTAGTTAAAAGATATTAAAAATTTCCTCTAAGTCACCGAGAACATAGATTCTTTAGAAACACCAATTAGCAAAGCAGACAACAGTAAAGAAATGTGAAAGAATCTAATAGCAAACAAAACAATTTTATTAATTATGTTCAATATAATACAGTAATACAGTTAAATTAATGAAGGGGAAATCCCCCCTTCTTATATTGGCATATATTGCATTTGATATCAGGTAGCCCTTAAATATTAACAAATACAAAATATATTAATAATTCTGTATCATCTCTGAAGAGTAGCATTAAGTAACTCTTTTGTTTGTCTGATTCTGTTAGATATACTTTAGCTAAGTTTAGATGTATACATTTATTTTCCATTAGCATAGAAGTATAGACAATAATAAAACATTAAATTAATTTCAAATATTCACAACTCAAAGGCTATTAGAAAATCAGTTCCATATAGTATTGATTCAATACTTATGTTGAATTTTAAGTAAAACAACATAATAAATAAATCTCTTACAACTTGGAATATTATTTTAAAATTAGCAACAAATAAATTACATATAAACTTAAATTCTTTAAACCAAGAATAAAATCAAAAATCATCTGTGAAAAGTTGCATACTAAAGCAAATTGTGTTGGAATTAAATATATATCACAGGGAAACAAATAATCATATACAGAATTTAAAATGGTGGATAAAACATCTGCAGAATCACTTTATAAAATGCACACATATATATACTAATCCTTAATTTCAGACACATGATATAAATAAAACAATGACAGCAAACTGCCTACAAACTCTAAGCTATTTATATGTATGAATGCACAGTGAAATTAAAACACATACCTTTACTTCCATTAATTTTGAAATACATTGTTTAAATGATTTCTGAATAGCTTCAGAGAGATAACTTTTGGTTAACTAAATTTTAATTATTTAAAATCTAAATCTTTTTTATATTATTTTTAAAACTTTTTCTTTAAGTGAAAAATTGACTTTTTTTTTCATTTCTAAAATCACTTCAATTGTTTAAAATTCTTTAGGAAAAAAAAAAATTTAAGAAACAAAATTATTTTTCTTCTAGCTTGAATATTTAAAGATGTAGGCTACTACAAAATTAAATTTCAAAAGTACTTTGACAAAGATAATGGAAATTTTCAATTACATCTTTAAAAAATATTCAAAAAGCATAGCTCAACATATCAAATACACTAAACTAAATCAAATGTTATAAATCTAAATATTAAAATTTAAGTTTACATAAAATCACTTAAATTAACTTGTCTGGTATCTATAAACATTATGGCCTTGTGGTAACTATAATTTTAAAAGTTTATTAAATTGTTCATGAAGTAAATAAACTGGTTACCTTAAGTCCAAGATATAGCTCAGAGATTGTTTCTCTATAAAAGTAGAATTGTATTTATGTAGGTATATTTTCTTATAGAAATGATAAAAAGAGAGTTCTTTGGTAGTTTACTAATAAAATCTTTTCTATTGATGGCTTTCAAATAATAATCATAATCAGATTTTACATTTTCAGATAAAATTTGTCTTTAAATTTGTTCACTTTCACTATTAAGAAGCACATTTGTTTTAACTACAATAAGGATTTGACAGCCTGTTGGTTATTGGCTCCATGCCTGGGAATAAAGTTCTTTGGTGGCTTATTAACACCATATGCTAATTAGTGTAAATGCTTGGTAATTCATGTTACAGCAATCGGCTATGGTAGACGATGGATAGCTACAGTACTAAAAGACAAAAAACAATATTATTTCGTAAGACTGTGCTTTTTATACAGTTACCAACTTTTTCAGAACATATTTTCCTGATGTAATAACTAAGTCAGTAGTCACCCACATTCACAAAATTCCTTAGATAAGTAACAACATGTTTGCAGATAATAGCTAACTATTGTAATTTCTAAAAATATGTTGAATTGACATTTTAAAACCTTTCCAAACATGAAACTTAGCTTAAAAAAAATCAGGTTTCTAAGAATTTCAAATAATAATGTAATTTTAAAAATATAAATGTTCAGATATTTATAAAAAAAAAAAAAGGTAGACATGTTATTCTAAAAATCGGCTTTCTTTATGCTGAACATGCTTTCAGTATAATGCATACTATAAGCATGCTTCTGTACAATGCATACCATAATGTAGCCATGATTATGGTACACATTGTACTGAAAGCATGTTCAGCATGAAGAAAGCCAATTTTTAGAATAACATGACTACCTTTTCTTTATAAATGTCTGAACATTTATATGTTTAAAATTACAAGCACAAAGAAAAAAAGATAGGATAATAAATGAATTACATAATTAATAATGTAAGCAGCTATTTGAGAAAATTTTCCCAATATTTAATCAAACTTTGTTTCTAGAATACAACTTTTAAAACAAAATTATTTAGTTAAAATAAATTAATTTTTTTATCTTTTACAACTAAATTTAAAATTGATTCTATTTTGTTTTAAGCACAGATCTTTTATCAATGTGTGGGTATACCTATCATAGAAGTCTAAATTTAATAGAAAAATATAAATTTAATTTAATTTACTAATTGCCAACTACTTTTATTTTTAAACATAAATTATAAACTGAGATAGATAGTGATCTATCTCAACAACCCTTTGGATAAATCAAAACAAATAATTTATTATTAATGTTAATACTGAACTGTAAATCAATTTTCATTTTTGTATAAAATTAAATTTATTCAAATTATTTAAATCATTTACCGTTTTATTGCACAATCTATTGTTTATAAATGGTAATAAAATGCATGTTTCCCTTCAATATTTTTCTTTCTCCATCTGTGTAAATTTAAATAAAGTATTTAAATTGTCTTTCTTACTACACCTGGGTCTTGTTTCACGCGATAGATAGGTTCCTCAGAAAACACATGCAAACAAAATCATGCAAAAATAGATGTAACTTACATTGAAAAAGGGGGGATGCAGTCTGTGATTTTTCAAAATTCGTGTAAAAGCAAAGCACCAATGTAAAATTACTTTAAAATTTGCGCAAAAAAAAAAAAAAAATAAGGAAATAAAATATGACTAATAAAAAATTTCAAATTTGAAAAAAATTGATACAAGACAAACTTTTTTAATTATAATATTTAATTTTATTCAAAATAATATATTTTTATGCATAATTTACAGTACAGTAATTTACATTTTTTTATACAAGTTTTAATTATTATGATTTTCTGGTGACAACGTAATTAGTAATTAATCTTTGAGATGATGATTTTATTAATTGTTTATAAAGCTTGCGATATCCAGACATACAACTATTTAGCTCTCGTTGGAATTTAAGAGCACGTTAATGATTAGTGTCATTAATAAGAAAATAATAATTGATTACATTCTTTTGTAAAAAGCAAGAACAGAATGTGATTTAAAATGCAAAATTAACATGCACAATGTTTGAACAAATTTACATTATAATTTTGTAAAATTTAATATGAGTATACATAAAATGTGGAAATACGATTTTAATTTCATTATTGCATAAAATCTTACTATTATAAAGCACTGAAAATATTGAAATTACTAAGATGAAAGTCGAATTCCAATAATGTGCTATTACTTTCAATATAACGTAAGTGCACGGAATTTATTATTTAAAGTAATAGCGCATTATCGGAAATCGACTTCCGGTGAAACACAAATCGCGTAACTTCAAAATCGTGTTAAATAAGTCCGCGTAAAAAGAGACCCAGGTCTATTTGCTACATTCAATAATTCACTAGCATATATTTCAATATTGGATAATTTATCACTTTGAAATTTACACAATATATTCCTAAATTAAAAAAAAGTTTTAAATCCATCCAATTTATACATAAAAAAAATTTGGAGGTATAAAAATCCCTCATAGATAATGGTTTCACCAACAACTTACAAGTGATCATATTATATTCTCTCCATAAGATTAAATCAAAATATTTTGTTATATAAGCTCTCCTCAGAAGTAGCAGTCCATTTTGAGACATCAATTTCATTTAATTTAACTAAAAGTTGTTTTACTGTAATAGGTGATAAAGCAATAAACACATCATCTACATATCTAAAATATCCATTAATACCTAACTGAAAAAAAAACAAAACTCTTAAATTAGTCTCTTCATTATAAAACTGATATATAACTGCATATAACAGTTGAAACCAGCAATTCCATGCGCTAGTCTTTTTTTCATTTTATATAATTGACTTATTATAATGAAACAAGTTTTATCTAAATTGCATTGAATTGATAGCTTGAAATGGACTGCTATTTCTGAAATCAGCTTACATATTACAAAATATTTTGATATTTTATGGGGAAAATATAATATGACCAATTATAAGATGTTTATAAAACCATTATCAATTAGGACATTTTTATACCCTAAACCAAATGATCCTATTATGCATACATGGTCTTAATTCAAGTTTTTTTTAAAATTTAGAAATATATTGTATAAATTTCAAAGTGATAAATTATCCAATATTGAAGTAAATGCTAGTAAATTACTAAATGTAGGAGATAATAAGAAAGAAAATTAAATGTATTATATAAATTTACACATAGATGGAGGAAGAAAAATATTTAAAAGATAACATGGATTGCAGTATAATAGAGTGTGTAGTATGATTATATCAATGTTTTCTTATTTTAATTTTCTATTTAATGTTGGACTAAAATACTAGCTGATTAATTATTTGTAGAAAGAATATTGTTGATAAAATCATAATATATAATATAAAATAGTGTGGAAGTTGATATGTACATTGAAAAAAAGGGTAAATTCTTAAAGATGAACTTTTGTATAATAAATTATGATATTAATGTGAATAGATTTAAATCTGTATTTGCTGAACATTCAGTTATTTGTAATGGAAGTTTTATTTTGACAATGTTTTTATTTTGCATGTGGAAAACAAATAGAAGAAAAAAAAATTAAGGAAGCATATTTTATAAATATGATGGATAATTTATTAAGTAAACATTGTAATTTTGTTAATATATATACACATTATGGAAAGTTAGTCATTCATGTGGGAATGATAATGTTTGAGACGTTATTGATATGATTTTTTTTAAACTATAAAATACTACTCAGGATGACATATATGCCATAAACTGTCTATAGCTATTACTTATTTTAGTATAATGTATTTTGTATATTGTAGAATTTATTCTAGGGGTTTTTCTTTAATATAGTTTTATCTGATCACACACATATATGATAAATAATATGTTAATATTGAATAAATATTAATATCATGTGCTATTATCCAAGACTAATCTTTTTATTTAGAGTTATCTAAAACAATTACAGCCAGACAACAAACATAAATTAGACTATATATTTTAATACAAATTGATTTTTGAATAACTAATATTATAGAGTATTGATATCTTGGTCACTTCTAAAACTCTACAATACATATACAAATGTTATATCATAATCATCATCAACCATTATCAATCCACTGCAGGATGAAGATATCTTCAAGTTTAAACCATTTTCTCCAATCTTTAGCTTCTCTTCTCCACATCACCCATGCACCCTTTCTTATTTCATTATCTTCTTATTTTCAGACCTATCAGCCTTTTATCAGTTTTATACAATTTTTTTACCAAGATAATTACAACTCATCTATCCAGGTATTGAGAGAAGTTATAGAAAGGACAAATGAATATGAGTTACCATTATGCTTTGGATTTGTAGATTATGAAAAGGCCTTTGATTGTATAAACATTTCTTCAGTGATTAGAGCATTGGATCATCAAGGTATAGATCCAGGATATTATCATATTTTAAAGAATATTTATAAAAATGCAACAGCAACAATTAGATTAATAATGATATTAGAAAGTCAACATTGAGAAGGATGTAAGACAGATGACTCCATATCTCCAAAACATTTTACAGCAGTGCTGCAAGAAGTATTTCATGGATTAACATGTTATATATGTAGTGATAAATAATATTCCTAATGCTGAATAAATATAATGTCATGTGAAATTTACAAGTCTATTTTAAATAATAATTGGACGGCTCTCTGGTTGCTGTGATCAATAACTTTTTTATATTAAAATATATAAACTGATTTAAGTTTGATCCCTGGTTGTTATTGTTCTAGATAACTAAATAAAAGACCTAAAATAGGGTAAAAGAAATGGTCCACTTTCTGAATATAGCAGCTAGAGAGTAATTCAATTATTATTTAAAGTAGACTTTGTACACTTCATATGACATTATATTTATTCAATATTAAAATATTATTTATATATATATATATGTCAACAGATGGCATTCAACCAAAACACCGTCAAGCGTATGTTTACATAAATGTCAGAGCAAGCATTCACTATCTCTAACTTTAATTCCACTTTCAGATCATGATTTCAAGCTATTTGCTATCATCAGTGAAAGACAGAAATTTTAGAAACTAGATCTAAACACAAACTCTGAGCGTTTATGAAACAGTTTCTATTCAGCTTGCAAGTGTGAATCTTTTAGACACGTAATGTCTTCAAACTCAGCATAGCAAGCCAGATAGCTATATGGGTCTGATCTCAGTTCAGCATCACCACATAGTAGAAGCCTCTGCAATATATATCATTGCTAGAAAGACCTCAAAGGTACATTTATGAAAAACAAAAAACAAGTTAAAAACTTGCTAACGCTTGTATTTATGTCAACAGATGGCATTCTACCAAAATACCATCAAGCGTATGTTTACATAAATGTCAGAGCAAGCATTCACTATCTCTAACTTTAATTCCACTTTCAGATCATGATTTCAAGCTATTTTCTACGCTTGATGGTGTTATTGGTAGAACACCATCTGTTGACATAAATACAAGCGTTAGCAAGTTTTTAACTTGTTTTTTGTTTTTCATAAATGTACCTTTGAGGTCTTTCTAGCAATGATATATATTGCAGAGGCTTCTACTATGTGGTGATGCTGAACTGAGATCAGACCCATATAACTATCTGGCTTGCTATGCTGAGTTTGAAGACATTACGTGTCTAAAAGATTCACGCTTGCAAGTTGAATAGAAACTGTTTCATAAATGCTCAGAGTTTGTGTTTAGATCTAGTTTCTAAAATTCCTATCTTTCACTGATGATAGCAAATAGCTTGAAATCATGATCTGAAAGTGGAATTAAAGTTAGAGATAGTGAATGCTTGCTCTGACGTTTATGTAAACATACGCTTGATGGTGTTTTTGGTAGAACACCATCTGTTGACATAAATACAAGCATTAGCAAGTTTTTAACTTGTTTTTTGTTTTTCATAAATGTACCTTTGAGGTCTTTCTAGCAATGATATATATTGCAGAGGCTTCTACTATGTGGTGATGCTGAACTGAGATCAGACCCATATAGCTATCTGGCTTGCTATGCTGAGTTTGAAGACATTACGTGTCTAAAAGATTCATGCTTGCAAGCTGAATAGAAACTGTTTCATAAACACTCAGAGTTTGTGTTTAGATCTAGTTTCTAAAATTCCTGTCTTTCACTGATGATAGCAAATAGCTTGAAATCATGATCTGAAAGTGGAATTAAAGTTAGAGATAGTGAATGCTTGCTCTGACATTTATGTAAACATACGCTTGACGGTGTTTTTGGTAGAACACCATATGTTGACATAAATACAAGCGTTAGCAAGTTTTTAACTTGTTTTTTGTTTTTCATATATATATAACATGTGTTTATAAAGTAAATGAAATATCTCTATAAACTTAATATTAGTTATTTAAAAATCAACTTATATTAAAATACAAGTGGAGACCCCAAAATAACCGGAATTTTGTAATAAAAAATTGTATATTTATTTTTAGGTGTTACAAATTGAATCGCTTTCAAAGTATAGTCTGTTTAATGCAATGCACCAGTTTAAATCTGAATTTTACTTTTTGAAATAGTCCAGGAACAATTGCAAAGTCATGTGTTTCAATGCCTACATGGATTTTTTTCTTCACCACTTCTAAGTTCGCAAAAAAAAAAAATAGCCTTTTTTTCATTTGAGAAATTAGTAAATATGGCTGGTGGATTAGCTGGGTCATGTTGCATTTAATTAAAGAACTATTTAAACTTAAGCTTTATACACTAGTCACGCTGTCATGATGAAAATGCCCTCCTCACTTTGCCACAAAATGGGATATTTATGTTTTACCACATCGTATAAAACTTTCAGAACTGTAGTTTTAAATATATGATCATTATGAATAAAATCTGAATGAACAATATCATTTGCATAAAAAAAATCAGCAGCATCTTGACCTTTGACTACTCTCACCATGCTTTTTTAGGGATGTGGTAAATTTAACACTTATAGTAAACCACATGTAAACTAATGTTTTTTCCAGAGCAATTTGTTATCCTCTTTGAAGCATTACAATTATTTCACCTGCCATTTTCCCTAAAAGAAAACAGAAATTTTATTGTTCTAATTTTTCAGCCTTTACAAAAATTGACAAATATGCAAAATGAAATTGACAAAAAAATGTACTACACGTGATCACAATTTCACATGATTATGTCATATGACAGATTAATGCTGAAGGATCCCCACAAGAGATATCTAAAAACAGAAACATGTACTCCAATATATGTCCTTACCAGAGAACAATTCCAGTTATTTTGGAGTCCATAAAGAATGACTGAAGTTTGCTCTCTGGCTGTTATTGTTCTGGATAACTCTAAATAAAAAGAATTAAAATATGGTAAGAAGTGATTCATTTTCTTACTGTCAAGTTATTGAATATGGTAGCTAAAGAGGAGTTCAATTATTATTTAAAATAAATTTGATAAATTTCACATGACATTATAGCTATATATATATATATAGTCATGGCATTCAAATAATTTAACAATCGTTTTGCTGCACTAATGACCATTTTAAATATATATAAAAATGATAAAATTAAAGGTAATTTATAATTTCATGCAATTAATACTAAAATAAAATAATAAAAGTGGTCTACAAAATTAGATTATGTTAGTAAAAAAGTTTTAAAATATTAATGAAAAAACCCGACAATAACAATAAAACTGTTATTTAAGATATTACCATATTGCTTGTTGATTCACATCCTTACTTGCAGTTTTCTTCATTTTTATCAGAGCATCATTGTCAGTGATTTATCCTTAACCATCTTTTCACTGTAGAAATATAATCCCATTCCTTTAGAGGTGGATCAATTAGACTAAAAGTCATGGTGTTTAATAAATAGTTTATCAAACTCAACAAAAAATTAGGAAACAGTTCTGCCACACCAGTGTGATCTCGCTGAATCCCACCACTGTATATATAAAAACATAAATACAACTGGTAAGTTGGATCCAAATTAGGAACAGTTTAACCCATGGAAAACTTTTTTAATATTGTTAGTTTAATCATTAATAAGAGAGTCAAATAATTTTATTATTATTATTTAATAGACTATCCATTAAAATCATAATAGCAACATTGAAAAAAAGATTAATATTTATCAAATAATTAGATCACATGAAAAGTTAATTAAATTCTGGTTGACTAATATACTGATTGGCAGTCATTTGCATTAAATGGGTCTTGTGTTATTAATTAGTGCAAAATATTTTAGAATAACTTCTACAGCAGCAAATATCTTTGTGCTTATTGTAGAAGTTGATATTTTATTGACCAATTTATATTTTTATAAAAATGTTTGTAAATATATAAATAAAATTCAGTTTTACACAATGTTGCCAAAATAAAGAATAATCAAATGGGTTTCTTGCTCAGGAATTCATAAAAATTTGAGTACTGAAATGGCAGAGCTAGAGCCATTACCAACTGATGTTTACTTTATTACAGAGATCAATATTTTCAATAAAAGCAAAAGAATAGCTCAGTGTTAAAGATTCTGACCCTTGATTCAAGTATTTGAAACATGCATGCATAATTCTATAGTTAATGCAGTCACCATTAAATATTTTGACTTTCAAGTGCTTGGATACTATAATAAGAAAAACTTAAAATTTATGTGTTTTAAATTAAGCTTAATGCTTTTGAAACATCATATTAATAGCATTGACAGTTGAGTAGGAGGGTGGGTATAACCTTTATTTAAATTTATTCAAATTTATGTGGTGAATTAGATAATCCACTTTTTTGCAAGAGGGAAAGAGAATTACTTTTTGTTTATGGAGTTATAATTGTTGAATATATGCTATGCCTTCTTAATCTTGCATTAGGCATCATTTCTCTCAATATATATGATGCTGGCTATTGTGGTCTCAAATGTATGGCCTATTACATTTTGATGTTCAAGAAATATGGATTTATATTCGAATTACCTAAGGCCTTTTTGTAAAGATATTGTTGTTGTGATATCTATGAAAAGAGGCTGGCTATAATTCACCATAGGAATCCACATTGCATCTGGCTTAGTGCATGTGATCTTGTAGACAGTGTGAGGCATTTGAGCTGTAGGAAATTTATCTTTTGTTTATTAGTCTATTTATTGAGGAAAGAGTGTGAAAGCTTACTCAATGTGATTCAGAACAGATTATGGTTAAGTTTTTGGCTAACTTTGGGATTGGCTTGTGATCTATTGGAGGATTTATTTTTATTTTGTTATAAAATTTGTTAGTAATGTTAGTAAGTGTTGTGTATTTAAATTCTGACCTGGCACAAATCATTTAGATATTTCTCTATGTTGGCCTTATGGTCAGTTTCTAGTTTGAGTAAGTAGAGATTTCTGTGGAGAAACATTGTTAGGTCAGTGTAATTTGCATGTTTTGGATGATATTGACTTAGAGTGCATATATGTTTCAAGTGGCTTAATAATCATTTTATAGTTTAAATGAAGTCTTTCCCTCTGCACATATATGTTCTAGATATTTTATTTGTTTTTGGTCATCTTCGCCTTCTACTATCCATGTTAATATAAATTTTGCTTCAAGCTCGCGATTAATCTTGTTAATTTGAAGCTTTGAGATACTATGAAAATGTCATCTACGTGTTGTGTATATATTAGATTGGGGGGGGGGGTGTTTTCGGTGTATTTACGGAGTCCAAGCGCTTGAAAGATTGCATTTGTCTAAGAAATGTTTCTACTTTAGATAATTACGGTATAAATGAACTTTTTTTTTTACTTTTACAAGGACAGTTAAAATAAATGCAGTACCACTGATATGCTTTAAGAAAGATAATACCATATTCATGTCATAAGTATGATAAATAATATTATGTTCAGACTCTATTGAATCTGTGCATTTTAGAGTGTAATAGAGTGACAGACTCAAAACTAAAGGTTTCAGGATCCATTCTCAGCCAATCAATGTAAAAAAAAAAAGAACTTAGTTTACTGAATGGGACTGTTGTTGCCAATTTGCCATTGAGATACTTGAATATCATATGATGGCCTTTGTAAGAAATCGTTGATTACTTTTATTGTATTTATGACACAAATACGGTGCTACTGTATTGAAATCATGCCGGTTATATTGAATTTGATTAGCAATTAATTATAAAGGTAAAAAAAAAAAACACGTCAGTTTATTGCATATATGCACATATATTTATTAAAACCAAAAGTTGTTTTGATTTTAAAAGATTTTTACTATTTATACTTTCATTTGTTTGACAAATCTTTAATCTTTGAATGATCGCATTAGTTACAAATATTTATGACAACAAAGATCTTCACAAGACATTATTGTAATATACTTTTACTAAAATAATTCCATTTATTAAATAAAACTATGCAAAAACAAATTAAAAACTGGATTTAAAAAAAAAAATCTAAGTATTATAATAATTGCTTGAAAACAATTTCTTCATTTATTTCTATAAATAGTCAAAATGATTTTAAGTCTTTAATTATCAGTTTTAATAAATATCGACAGAAGTTTAATAAATCATTAATTTCAAAAAGAAACTATAGATGTATGGCACGTTCGTGTGAGTTTCTATACATATACATTCTATCCATCTACATTTGATTCCAATCATTATCACCATGTAAGTGTGTAGATTGCTCTAAAAGAAGATTGAATTAAGTACCACAATCAGAAGTGTTTAATCAAAATCTCTCTCAGTTTGTATTAGATATTTGTCAAAAAGGCGGGTCCTGTGTATCCTTTCAAGTCATTCTTTCACACATTCATACTACTTCCCTTTAGACCTTTTTTTTCTTTTACTATCTCGCTGCTTCTTATCTCCATAGATTCTTCTACCATCCTTTGAGATTCATCTAGCTCTAATTATATTCCTGAATTTCCAATTTCTCTTCCACTTTATAAATTCATTAACAGATAATCTTTTTCAAAACTACAAATCATATCTTTTCAATTATCTTTCCCATTATTTTCCAGATCAACAATAATAAATCATATACTTTCAAGAGTACCTATCTTTACCCTACTCATTATGTGAAGTTTAATTAAAAATAATCTACAATCCTACATTTTTTTCACATCCCTACAAAAAGCTCTATATAAAAGCAGCCTCCAAACAAAAAGTTTTAAGATTTTTTTTAAAATTCAACTTGTATGGTTAACAAAATAATTTCATACTTTTATTAAAAGTCTGTTTAGTCTTTGTACTATTTAATTGTGTTATGGTGAATTTTACCAAAAGTGCACTTTTAGACTATAAAGAAGAAAGTAACTACTTCATTACGAAAATGAACAAATATTTGCAAATTTAGATTACAAATACAAATAAATAACAAACATTCACATATTATATCCCTGGACAGTTCTGCATATATGTGTATATTTAGAGTAAATAAAGTTTAATAAAATCTAGTATTATATGTACAGACAGTACATTAAATTATTATTGGCACAAATATATTCTAGAAAATTAGCATAAAGCTGAAAATCTGGATGTGATATTGAGCAAGATCATCCTACTACATATTCTGAAATGTATAAATATAACCAGTAAATCTGTTAACAAGATTAATGGCACAGATGATGGACATATTGTGTCAAATGTTACTGTCAGTGAAAGAGTAAAATTACAATGGAAATTGGTTATTGGCGTTTCTTTATTGTCATATAAAGATTGGATAAAAATTAATGGCAACAGTGAAAAAAATACATTATTCAAAATATGTATATATTAGCCATAGATATGAATGATAACAGAATTGACATATGTGGGAAAGTTAATAAACCTGTGAATATTAATGCTAAAGCTATTGTTTCATTATTACAAATTGTGAAGAGTAATATAAGTCCTTTACTAGGAAGAAATTGCTTTTGTCCATTGGGAATTTATCTAAAAATAATTGAGAGTTCCATTGAAAACAGAAATTAGAGAGCTGTTTCCCATTTATTTAAGGCATGATCAGCTGAATTAAAAACATAGCTGCTGGATATTGAAATTGTATGTGATTCCCAGCCTATATATGCAAACCATGTAAGGTTCTGTTTGCCTTAAAATGCACAGTTGATCAGACTATTAAATATGGTCAATAAAGGTGTTTTGTCTCCAGTTGAAGATTCATCATGGTCTACACCAGTAGTTGTAGCTATGAAATCAGACAGGAGCATTCATTAGTGTGGAGATTATTGTACTACACTTAATAAATTCATGTGAGCAGCAATTGTGCAACATTGTAAGCAGAAAAATGCAAGAGATAAGCTAATCATTATAGAAGTCAGTGAAATGCTTAAAGATTGATATTAGAAATATAATTAGAATATCTGTATTAAAACCAAAGTAAATGATAATTGAACTTGTATGTAATGTTTGCACATATAAATAGTTTATTATGTGATAATTATTGGCATTGCTTAAAGAAGCTAAAGTGGTTTCACTCATTTATTTTATTATTCTTTTCATTATTAGCAAGTGAATAAACTTGGTTTTTATTACTTTACTTAATAATCTACAAAGCACATATGCTGTGTAAGTTGCAGAAGCTATATGTCTGAAAAATATTAACCACTCAGTCAAGGCTGAGCACTTTCAAGGTTCCATGCCTCATAATCATAGCCATATTGAAAACTGTGGTATTGTTTGTTTTGTTTTGTTTGATTAAATTATTGCAGATGCATATACAGCCAATAAACATAAATCTCCACCCTGTATAAAGCACTCTTGATGTCATATACCTCAAATAAATATACTCCTATTTCTTTTATATATATATATTATATATATATATATTATAACAGTTATATTTGCCATGCCAAAACTACATCATTATACTTTGGAAAATAACATATATTCGTTTAGTTATTTTTCCCTTTATTAAAAATAAGATATTTTAAATTCATTGTGGATATGATCCCCCCAAAAAGTTATAAATATAATTAAAACTTTAATATGTAATGAAGTTGAAAAAATATTAAAATGATATAGATTTTTTTCTCTTTCCCCCACTTGTTTGAAGAAGAGGAGAAAAGCAAAATAAATTATCTATCAAATAAAAAAAATAGACATATTAAGTGAAAATTTCTAATAAAGTAATGGAAATACTCTTTGCACTAAGGTTTGTATGAAATATGAAGTGCTTATTTAAAATAAATAGCTCAATGATTCTGACCCTAGTGCAATTTCCCAGTCTATTTTCATTATCAATCTTTTGTCTACTCTATTTCCTTATCCATTATTTAAGAAACTGCTATTAGTAAATGGAACTCTGCTAATAAATTGCCAGAGAAGAAATAAGGATATTAACATCCTGTGCAATTGCATTTAATGTTTCATTCAATTATACTGAAAGGAAGAAAAATATTTAAAGGAAAAAAAAAGATCTGCAAGACAGTGGTAAGATATTCTAAAGCCAGAACTTTTGCTTCTTTGATATTGTTTATTACTTGTGAATATCCAGAATAAATAAATAAAAAGAATATTGAACTTTAAAAAAACCTTAATAATGAAAACTATTTTGAAACTTGTCAAAATGACATTATTTTTTAATTCATGAACTATAAGAATATAATATTTGAACATGAATTATTTTTAGCACAAACTATATCATAATTTGTAATAATGAAGTAAATGTAACTATTTCCAGAAAAACTATCTAGCAGTAAATGATAATAATTCTTTTTATGTAAGAAGTTATCATGTAAAGTTATGAAGAGATAAAGCATTTGAATTTTTATTGTAATCTCTGACTTGAAAACTACTCAAAAAAAAAAAAATCTCCCCAAGAAGATTCTAGTGGTTTATTTTATTATCTATTTATTGATTTATTATTTTATTTTGTTATTAATAAATTGTTTCCTTATTTACAAACTTATTAATTATTATTTCATGCATTCACTAAAGCAATAATAGAATGAAATATTTTGCTATTTCATTAAACACATTAATTAATTATACTGAGTTAGTGTACCACTATAATACTTTTATCTTAAATATAACACTTGCTGATAAAATAAATGCAATTAATGCCACATGCACTACCCATAAAAGAAAACCCCTAATGTCTCCAAGAACCTGCTTTGCCATGTATAATATTTGGAATGTATGGTAGCAAAAGCAAATAAGTATTTGTATAAAAAATGAGCTTTAGTTAATCCACTACTAGTCTCGTATTATTTTATTTGTACTTTTTGCTGCCTTTGTTTCTATTGACCAGAATTATCATTATAATGTGTATATATCATTAAAACCAGTCAACCCTTAGATAATCCCAATATCAGTAACAATCAACAATTTCAAATTGTTGTCAAGGCAACTTCTTTGTCCAACAATATATATATATATAGGTTAAAGAATGAAAGATAAGATAGCCTTCAATAGTCATTAAAGAATAAATATCTCTGGAGCATTTGTTTAGGAAAAATCAATGAAAGAGAAGACATAATTAATCCCCCTAGTCAAATTTCTGGTTGCTGAGGATTTTTTATGACTTTATTTTCTTATTCTACTTTCTAATTATGAATATCTAGACACCTAATTAATTAAATTCATTAATTAAATAAAGACCTGCTAATTAAAAATAAATAATACTTTGATTTGTAAGTGTCAAATTTCGATGAATGCTGGTTCACATGAAATATGCACTTTGAGGACCATTTGCTTTTTCAAGAATGTAATGGAGTGAAAGTTGTAAATGAATGGGGGGGTTGCTTTGAATTTCTTAGTAATCTGAAAAAATTTCAAGTTTCATCCAGATATGATTTACTACTTACATTTATCAATAGTTAAATAATTATGAATTCCATACTGTAATTTAAATAATAAAATTATTTTCCAATAAATATTTGTATATTTGAAAATATGTAATAAAGATGAAATTTACAAACAACTAATGAAAAGTGGTTTTATCTCAAAATTAAAGTCTGATTTCTCATTTTCCACTTTTCAATTATTGCAAAAAATAATAAAAATTGTCTTTTTATTTTCCATATTATAAGTTTCGTAATTAAAATTAATCATTATAATAATATACAACAATTTCTTTAAATAATAAACTTGTTAATATTTTAGGTACTCGTAGATTACTGTATTAAATATGGAAACAGTGTGTTTCTATAGATTATCCCAAGGAAATTCTTAAGAGGTGCTATACTGATTGCTTTCAAGGAAATGTTAGGATTGAGAATAAAATATAATAAAAATCTATAATTGGGTAAAGTATTTAAGTCTTTCAAAAAGAAAAATTTGCTGCAAAAAAGTCAAAAGACAGATTAAAGAATATAATTCCAATTTTTTTAAACTTTTCTCAGAAAAATGTAATTAAAAAAATAAATATATATAACATGTATACTAAGAAAAGCTTCTATAAATCTCACAATCCTCTTGGATAACTCTAGTTATGAGTAAGACTACCAGTTAGTCAAAAGCATTTTAACATTTTTATTTTTAAAATATTAAACAAGTTTTTCTTAGTATACATATTGTATAGATTAAAGAATAGCATATGAGAACATATGTGTGCTTCTATATAATGTTTTAAAAATTCACCACAAAGTTTACCTTCAACTTTTTGTTTTTTATCTTTCTATATTTTACCTTTATTTTCAAAGATTTGTTAAAATAATGATGATGTTTATAAAAATCCAGCAATCAAACAAAATTACTACATTTAAACACGCGTTGTTTTAAGGTAAGTTGCAAATATACTTTATATACACTCTGACTTTTTTCAATATATATATATATATATAGCAAATTCTAAACAACCATAGTTCAAACTGGGTTTTTTTTTTCTATTTCAGAGTTTATTAATATCTAAATGTCAGCAGTTACCAAAATAAAGATAGTGATCAAACAAGCATATAATCAATATTTTATTCAGTGATTGAAAAAGAAAACCATCTTATAAGCACAGTGGAATTTCAAAATAATCTTTAAAAGCAATCTCTTTTAAATCTTAAATCTATAAGTGGAGTGGATTCAATTTATTTTTATAATTGACAGAGTAAAAATCTCATCTCACAGATAATTTGACTATCATCTTGTGTTATGCACCACTAATTCTTATAAATCAAACAAGCAAGAATTCTTTATGCCACTTCCTAAATATTCACCAAATCATAAAATTAAAAAAAAAAGCTTTTATGGAAAGTCTGTGTATATGTATATTTATCATTATTTATTTCTTACCACAATAATTAATATCATAAAAATTAATTATAAATTTAAGTTTTTGTTTTATTTTAGTCATATTATGCTATAAATTCAATCTCTAAACATGATTATAACATAGGGAGAAAAAAATTTCTAGCAGCAAATGTTTGTAGGACTAAGAAGCCTAGAGATGATAATCATCTAATCTAACTTTTTTTTTGTACAAGTAAGGATTTGAAAAATTCATTCTCTAATGGCAATGTTTAAAAAAAGTAATAATACATCAAATTCATAATGTAGCTAATATTAATCTATTCTAGAGGGATAGATTTAAAGCTTGAGCAAATAATGGTCACTGCATACCTGCAATCTAGTTTTTGGCTATTGGTCATCTTCAGGTGGATCAAGATTTGCAACTCAACTTTTTTATATAATTATGTAGGCCCAAGACTAATAACCCATTAACTAAATATTTTAGTCAATTCAATTTTATACTAATTGATTAATATATGAACTTTAAATTTTGCTCTTCAATGGAGAATGCCAATAATCAGAACTTGCCTAGTAATGCAGACATAAACAGTATAATCTATTGTCATTGACGTCAAGTATATAATAGTTTTGCAGTAGGACAAAATAAAATGAATTTTTGCTTCTGATACAGATAGTAAAGTCACATAGAATCGTTTTTTTTTTTTTTTTTTTTTGATAAATAACTAAAGTTTTAATCCATTTGTAGAAATACTGCTGATAAACATTTTATATATATATATAAAAAAAAAAATATTATAAGACATATATATTAGTAGATTTTTATTTAATGTGTTATTTAAGTTTTAAGCTTTTGATAAGAGAAAAAAATCGATTTACCTTAGATTTTTTTTTATTCGCCTATATAAATATATGTCTAAAATCTGGCTATTAAATTGGTTTTCTATATATGCTTTTTCTACATAAATGGTGATGGATAGAGTGATTTATGACAGAATGTTATGAAACTATTTATAATGAGCTCACTGAGCTAAGTGAAGTTAAACGAAGGAGAACAGAGAGGGAACTAAAAAAAAATGTCGATTTAATTGTCTATTAAATAATTCTATATATGTGTGTGTTTGCAAACCTATCGTTATAACATGTTTATAATATAACAAAATAATATTTTATAAATGTTATTCTAATGTAATAACTTTTTTAATATCTCTTATTATTACATTATTCGATAACAAATATAAATTTATTAACCGTGTCAAAGTACTTTTACCAAGCCCTGAATAATTTAATGCAGTGGTAAAGTGAGATGCTGGAAAGCATTTATCCTATAGATAACTTTTAATTCACTAAAATCCATTATTAATTTTTTAATCATTTTATATTATTCAAGTGAATGACCAATAAATTATAAACCGTTAAAATTTGTGAACTCAGGTAAATTTCTATTGCTTCCTATGTCACTAACCAAAAATTAGTTGCATAAAATTTTTTTAATTAAAAGCAAAATTACTAGATTTATTTTTTTCTGTTTTTCTAGCTATTAACGGGCAAAAAAGTTAGTTAACAAACTGTAAGACTGAAGAAACCACATACAGAAGCTATATGAACTTTGATATTTTTTTAAAAACAAATTTGATTAAATTATCCAAACTATGTCCAAGTTTGATTTTAATATTTAAACATATAAAATAAAACAAGATTTACTTTTTATTTTACTAAATTTAAATGTATGTTAACATAAAAGTTAGCCTGAAAAACTCAATGTGGAGTAAATAAAATAAAATGTTACATATCAATTTAATTAACAAACAATCAATATTAAAAACAATACGTATATATCGTATATATATTTATTTAAAAGTATAAAGCTAGATAATAGAATTGAGATTTTCTTAGAAGAGATAGTATTATTTGGGAACGGAAAATATTCCTATTTGGTTTTTAAAAAATTTAGTATATTTTTAGAGATTTATTTTTTAAAAAAATCCGACAAAATATATCATTGCCTTTATAAAGTTGATTTTATGTAATATATAAGAGATTCGAACACAGACTTTCACACAACCTTCAACTCTCCAATCCATCTCATATTGCTGACCCACCTGATCACACACATATTGAAAAGATAAATAATCACCAATACATGTAATTCGTGCTAAACCAGCACTCATCAGTTGGTCCAGATTACCATCTCCACACATATTAGTATAATCAGTGCTCAGCTTTATATTAAGATAGCCAATCTTCATACTTTAATGGATAGGCTTCAAACTACTCCAACTCACAACTTTTCAGCCTTTCATTTCATTGAAAATCTGATGATGGAATGTTCAAAGACCTCGTTAGTGCCAAGGTTGACATCCTACCCATGTTGATGTTAGTCATTCTGACCCCTTAAAAATTATAATCTGAAAGTAAAAATAAAATAAAATGCAACACTCTGATGTGGAGATCATTAAAGTTTATGAACTAATTTGAATTAAAATGCTAAAATAAATTAGGTTAAGAGAATGGAAATTGATGATCACTACCATTGAAAATAATCAAGAATTATCATATAAACAGTATTCTGATGCAGGGATATTTTGATAGATATTATGCAAATAAATATAAATTACTGCATCAATATCTGATTGCTCTATATATTTTGATATCAGAAAAAAATTATAATGTAAAAACTTGCTAATGAATCATAGAAATCAAATATCTGAAGACAAGCTGCCTCATAAAAAAAATGTAAAAAGCTATTAAGCAATAAGACTTCTCCCATTATTTGAAAACATACTTTCATCACTTAGCACATACAACAAATCAAGACTGTTCAATCAAAAAATCCCTTAACAAACTGAAAAGTTATGGCATAAAAAAATAATTATCTAATAAGGGCACAAACATATTTGTTTTTCCAGAATTTAAATCAAACCATTGATCTCTGTGTTTATCTGACTTAGTGTGTAGTTATGGCCAAGAACATACCATAAAAATATAGTTGATGATAGTCCAATTTATACAAATAATAAAACAACTTTTCTAATTCCAAATTATTGTTTACAATTCTTTTTTTCCTTTCCAAATTTAATCCATTTTTCTTTGCTAACTTGTTTTATTTCTGAACTATATATTCAAAATAAAATTAATTGAACTGAAACAAAATATATTACATATTACCATTACATTGTTTATGATTTCGCATTTTATATATTTTCACATAATTGTTGCCTTTGAAAAATAATATATTAAATAATCTAAAAACATCAGTGTATGAGAAAATAATGTATAATCAATTGAGAAATAAAACAAGTTTAGGAAAGAATCAAAAGTGTATATATATTAATAAATAATGAAAGAAATGAAAAAAGAGTGAATCTGATTCTAGTTGAGGTCTATTCTTTTCTAATGTGAGCAGCTGATTGTCGTTTTTTAAAAACAATAACAACAAACAAGCAAAATCTGCATGGTTAATAATAACAATATTGTAAAATAATAAAAAGTACTGTATATACAAGCTACAAGTAATACAGAACCCAAAACAATATCGAATTTAGAGTAAATAAAACAGTTATTTAAAAGAAAAACAGTCATAATAAAATAATGAATCTAAAGTAGGTCAACAAAAAATTAATCTAATAAAGTAATTGCTTCCAAACTTTTACGAGAATCCTTGTACATGTATATAAATCAATGTAAATATTTTCTTTTAAATATGATTTAAAATTTTTATTTAAAAGTAAAATAAAAAATATATAATTTTCTTTGTTTTTAATATTTAAAAACTAAAAAAAAAAATCAAGCAAAACTAAATAATAGCTTTTTTATTAAAGCTATTTCATAAAATAAAAACAAATATTTTTGTAAAATAAATAAATTGAATAAATTAGACAAATAGTTTGGATTTGAGACCTCTCAATATTTATATTGTTTAATTTTTGTATCACTTTGGATAAATGTGTGTAAAAGATGTTCAAATATAAGTTTGATTATATTACAAAATTGGTATTATATTCAGCACCAGCAATACAACAAGAAAATGCCACTGTAAAATTTAGTACAGAGCAAAAATTTCCAGCTGAATAAAATAAGAATAAATAAATAATAGAAATATTGTGATCAATTTGTTACTTAGGTGCTTAAATGCCATGTACTTTCCTAAGAAAATTAACCATGTGATTATTTTATAAAAACACTGGAATATATTTACAATTACATTGCAAATAAATATATTGTAACTTGTAAAAGAGAGGAATGAAGAGATAGATATGAATCTATCAATTTCCTATGAAATGTATATGTGCTGATTGTAGCTATACTAAAATAATAGCTAATAATAATAGCTCAACAGCATAGGCTGATAAAATAATAAACAAGGGCTAGCTCAAGTGCACATATGCTGCTACAATAATAAAAGTTAAAATAAATAAGCATTAATAAGACAAATGCAAAAATACAACAAAATTAAAATTAGGAAAATCCTCATAATTTCTCTTTATAAAATTCAGTAACTCAATATTTAAGCATATGACACAAAAGGGTTTAGGTTACTTTAAAATCTTTTTTCACTGGTACATCCTCAAAATACCACCAAATCTTAAAATTACCATGATTATCTTTCTACAATGATCAGATTTAATGTAAAGTTCTTAAATTAAATTGACACATGTATTCTTTGATTTTTGTCATATAGTTTTTTCTTAAAATAATTTGATCTTAAATTATATCAATACACTTTCAAATAATCTTATAAGTAAATAAATTTCAGGATTCTTTATGGTGAATTATCTTATAATCACTAATTTTGTTTTTATCTTTATTTTTGAAAACCTAGCAAAATGGGTTCCTAGTAAAACAATAATGACAATAAGATATGACTTTACCCTTAAAATAATATCTTATTGAATTACAATTGTAAAGTTTACAATTACATTGAACATGAAAAACTCTTTAAATTTTAAAATAATGATACTACACTAGAATGACATTTATGATATCATGAGTAGAAAAAGTATTTTGTGACTACTAAAAATATCACACCAACAGGTTTATTAAAAATTTTATTGTTCTTATATCTTCTCTTTTAACTTTTTTTGCATCTTTCTTCATATATTAAACTCTTATATGCTCTCCTCATATAAATCTTAATGTAACTTTTATATATAATTACTCCTATATTTTCCTTACAGTTTCAACAGTCCTGCAGTCTTCATCAGAGCTGCAAGGTTTAAACATATAATCATAAAACCATTATTTATATATATATATTATACATTATTATTCATAATCATATTTAATTATAACTATATATCATTACATCTTTTAATTCATGCCTATTATTTTATTATCATTTTTATTCCATTTTATTTTACCCCTATTTTTATATCATTATAACATTTTTTATTATTATTCCTCTTATGCTAATTTCTCTTTCCATAATTTCTGATATCTTTACTCATCATTTTATAGACTTTATTGTTATTATTAATAATTTTTATTTTTTTATTTATTTATATTCTTATGTTTCTTCTTATTCTTATTACTATTTTATATTATTTAACTTGCCTTTTTTAACCTTCACTTTCTTCTTTTACAATCATAACTGATTATTTTTAAAATTTTATAATAATCATGATAAAATTTAAAAAATAGTCAGTTACAATTGTAAAAGAAGATGAAGATTAACAAAAGGCAAGTTAAATAATATAAAATAGTAATAAGAATAAGAAGAAAGATAAGAATAAAGATAAAATAAAAAATAAAAATTATAAATAATAAGAATAAAGTATATAAAAAATAAATAAAGATATAGAAAATTATAAGAAATAATAGAAACAGAAATTAGGATAAAAGGAATAACAATAAAAAAGAAAAATAGAAATGTTATAATGATATATTAATGAATAAAAATAGGGGTAAAATAGAATGGGATAAAAATGATAATGTTAAAATTAAATATGATTATGAATAATAATATGCATATAAAAATATATTTAAAATAATGGTTATATGACTATATGTTTAAATGTTGTAGCTCTGATGAAGACTGCAGGATAGTTGAAACTATGGAAAATAAAGGAGTAATTATATATAACAGTTGCATTAAGGTATATATGAGGAGAGCATATAAGAGTTTAATATAATAGGTTTATTCTTAATAAACTACTAAAATAAAAACCAAGCAATTTTATTATCTTAATTGATGATGAATAAAGTCAAGTGATCTTCCAATTTTATTAAGAATAAAGAAAATTAACTAACATTTTAATGGAATAAAATAATCTTTTTCTTTTAACATCACAAATACAAATTTTAAATAGAATAAAATGACTTTTATATCATATTTCTTTATTTTTATGTACTCTGGTAAATATTATTATTAGATTTCTGAAAGATGCAGATGATGATAAAGGTAAATAGGCATGAATTATTATTAATAATAATATTAACAATATTAAATTAACAAATATCAAACTGTTTTGTCATTAATGGCTTACAAAATTATTAAAATAATTTCTCAAAGTAGAATAAAAAAAAAAAACAATTATATGAAGAAAAATTATATATTATAATTTTAAAATAAGAGTAATGAAATTCAATGTTTAACAAAACTTCTATGGTTTCAATAATTTCAGCAAATTCTCACATTTAACACATCATCTCACAATTATAAAGTCCTTAGATAAAAATATACATTAAGTAAAATATAATCTTGCCAATCCTTGTTTGGTGGTGAATGCTGAATAAGCTGTATACCCTTTTATGTAGCCACATATACAATTTTTAATTTAACATTAAACATTTTATCAGATTAAACATCTTGAAGTGTTAGTAATGCACATTTACAAGACCTACACATCAAAAGCAACATTCACCTAAACCAAGAGTGCAACTGAAAGTAAGGGTGGCAGTCTACAATACCTTTAAAATATCATGCCAGAACAAAGTCATGATAGTAAACTACCCATGGTTTTAGATATAATATATCATTAAGAAAATCCACATTAAGGAATAAGAAAGCAAAGGCAAAAATCAATGATGGTATGAACTCAAGAAAGCATCTTGACACGAAGGCAATAAGAAGCTAGGACTTTATTACTGGTCAGAAAAATGAAAATGAACCATCAGAAGAAAGGAGCTTGCCTAAAGAAAGCATTGTGTGCTTAATATCACAAAAATGGGTAATAAAATTCATTGGCAAAATACAATAAATTACAAGAGAGAGAGACTAACATTATACAATAAGTGATGTGTAAAACTGATAAAACAATAAAGATAACAAAATATAGCTAAATATAAAATTGTCATAATAATTAAACCAGTATATATATATATATAAAATACATATTTTGCGGGTTCATCCATGTTAAAAACTTTTAATATCAATATACTGACGTTTCGACTTGGTCACACAAGCCATCCACAGAGTTATAAAAAGGTAGAAAGACGGTTGTAGAGGCGCTACAATCACTGGTTTGAATAAAACATTAAAAATCCCACCAATAGCAAAAATGTTAAATTTAAGAATGTTTTTTAAAGAAATCTTTCCAAATAGGAGGAAGTTTGCACGTATCATCTCGCTTATTGATACAATCTGGCCTTTTAAGTATCTCAATGGCTTCTCTGATTTTGCATTGGTAGAGATTATCACATCTGGATATGATCCTGGTACTAGAAAAATCTATTTTATGACCTGAATCTATAGTATGGAGTGAGAGTGCTGATGATGATGAGTGTTGTTTAACTGCATTAGCATGCTCATCTCTCCTAACACTGATGCTACGATTACTTATACCTATGTAAGAAGCTTTACAATTTTTACATGAGATTTGATAGACACCATGAGATTCAAGAGGGATTGAATCCTCGGCTTGGTTATTATATTGCTGATCTTTTGATGAGCAGAAAATGCTGTATCTATATTATAGCGTTTTAATATACGTCCGATACTGTCTGTAGTTCCTTTTACATATGGAACACAAATCCTAATAGCTGACTTATCATCTTTTTGTTTCCTATTTTGTCTATTTTGGGCTTGAAATAAGGCTTTTTTTATAAATTTGTAATTATAACTATTTGCTAATAAAACACTATTAATATGATTTATTTCTTCTTTCAGATGTGTGTCATCTGAAAGGTTAATTGCTCTATTTAAAAGAGTTTTGGCTACAGAAACTATCTGAGTTGGGTGATGATAAGAATGGAAATGTAAATATCTGTCTGTGTGTGTATCCTTTCTGTAAATAGAAAAAGAGATAAACTATTTGGTGTTCTGGTGACTAGAACATCAAGAAAAGGGAGTTTTCCATCAGACTCTGTCTCCATTGTAAATTTAATATGAGGATGCATATTATTTAAATGTAAGAAAAAATCATCTAATGTATTTTTTCCATGTTGCCATATGACAAAAGTGTCATCTATGTATCTGAGCCAAATGAGAGGTTTTAAAGATGATGATTCTAAAGCACGAGTTTCTATATATTCCATGAATAAATCAGCTATTACTCCTGAGATAGGTGAGCCCATAGGAGTACCAAAAACTTGTCTGTAATGCTGTCCATTGTATACAAAATATGTATTTAAGAGACAATGTTTAATCAAAGCAATAATATTGTCTGGTAAATTGCAACGTTGTGAGATTATATTTAAAGCTTCATCAATTGGAATGTTTGTAAACAAAGACACGACATCAAAACTGACCAGAATGTCACTAGCATTAATTTTTAAACTTTTTAAAACAGAAATAAAATGAAGAGAGTTTTTAATATATGATTTAATAGATGAGATTGTAGGTTTAATGAAATCCGATAAGTATCTAGCTAAAATATGAGTTGGAGAACCTATTGCACTTACTATTGGACGAAGAGGGGTATCTGGTTTGTGAATTTTTGGAAGTCCATAAAATTTTGGACAGACACAAGATTTTTCACGAGGGATTATTTTATTTTTTATCTCTGTTTCAATAGGTGATTTATTAATAATAGCTTTTGTTGTTTTTTCCAAATATGTAGTATGATCTCTTTTTGATAGTTTGTAAGTTTTATCACTAAGCAGATCTAAAATTTTATTATGGTAAATGTCACGATCCATTACAACTGTGGCATTACCTTTATCAGCTGGAAGTACAATTGATTTGTCCGATTTTATATTATTTAATGCTTGTCTTTCTTTCTTTGAAAAAATATTTTTAGGAAGCTTAGCTTTTTTTAAAATATTACAAATCTCAGCTCTAGCTAAATCAGCCGATGTAGAATTGGTAACAGCAAAGCAAAAGAAAAAATTGCAAAAGCTAATTAGAACACAATCCCCAAACATTATGTATCCAAATCAAAAAACCGTTTACAATTTATCTAAGAAAGCCCTCTCTACAGATGAAATTTCGGTTTTAGAAAAAGGTTTCAATTTAATATGCTTTAACACCTACCCGGATACCTTTTGAGAAAATTGTCTGTAATGTTGAATCAGCTCTAGATAAAATTGATTCTACATCGGCTGATTTAGCTAGAGCTGAGATTTGTAATATTTTAAAAAAAGCTAAGCTTCCTAAAAATAATTTTTCAAAGAAAGAAAGACAAGCATTAAATAATATAAAATCGGACAAATCAATTGTTGTACTTCCAGCTGATAAAGGTAATGCCACAGTTGTAATGGATCGTGACATTTACCATAATAAAATTTTAGATCTGCTTAGTGATAAAACTTATAAACTATCAAAAAGAGATCATACTACATATTTGGAAAAAACAACAAAAGCTATTATTAATAAATCACCTATTGAAACAGAGATAAAAAATAAAATAATCCCTCGTGAAAAATCTTGTGTCTGTCCAAAATTTTATGGACTTCCAAAAATTCACAAACCAGATACCCCTCTTCGTCCAATAGTAAGTGCAATAGGTTCTCCAACTCATATTTTAGCTAGATACTTATCGGATTTCATTAAACCTACAATCCCATCTATTAAATCATATATTAAAAACTCTCTTCATTTTATTTCTGTTTTTAAAAAGTTTAAAAATTAATGCTAGTGACATTCTGGTCAGTTTTGATGTCGTGTCTTTGTTTACAAACATTCTAATTGATGAAGCTTTAAATATAATCTCACAACGTTGCAATTTACCAGACCATATTATTGCTTTGATTAAACATTGTCTCTTAAATACATATTTTGTATACAATGGACAGCATTACAGACAAGTTTTTGGTACTCCTATGGGCTCACCTATCTCAGGAGTAATAGCTGATTTATTCATGGAATATATAGAAACTCGTGCTTTAGAATCATCATCTTTAAAACCTCTCATTTGGCTCAGATACATAGATGACACTTTTGTCATATGGCAACATGGAAAAAATACATTAGATGATTTTTCTTACATTTAAATAATATGCATCCTCATATTAAATTTACAATGGAGACAGAGTCTGATGGAAAACTCCCTTTTCTTGATGTTCTAGTCACCAGAACACCAAATAGTTTATCTTTTTCTATTTACAGAAAGGATACACACACAGACAGATATTTACATTTCCATTCTCATCATCACCCAACTCAGATAGTTTCTGTAGCCAAAACTCTTTTAAATAGAGCAATTAACCTTTCAGATGACACACATCTGAAAGAAGAAATAAATCATATTAATAGTGTTTTATTAGCAAATAATTATAATTACAAATTTATAAAAAAAGCCTTATTTCAAGCCCAAAATAGACAAAATAGGAAACAAAAAGATGATAAATCAGCTATTAGGATTTGTGTTCCATATGTAAAAGGAACTACAGACAGTATCGGACGTATATTAAAACGCTATAATATAGATACAGCATTTTCTGCTCATCAAAAGATCAGCAATATAATAACCAAGCCTAAGGATTCAATCCCTCTTGAATCTCATGGTGTCTATCAAATCTCATGTAAAAATTGTAAAGCTTCTTACATAGGTATGAGTAATCGTCGCATCAGTGTTAGGAGAGATGAGCATGCTAATGCAGTTAAACAACACTCATCATCATCAGCACTCTTACTCCATACTATAGATTCAGGTCATAAAATAGATTTTTCTAGTACCAGGATCATATCCAGATGTGATAATCTCTACCAATGCAAAATCAGAGAAGCCATTGAGATACTTAAAAGGCCAGATTGTATCAATAAGCGAGATGATACGTGCAAACTTCCTCCTATTTGGAAAGATTTCTTTAAAAAACATTCTTAAATTTAACATTTTTGCTATTGGTGGGATTTTTAATGTTTTATTCAAACCAGTGATTGTAGCGCCTCTACAACCGTCTTTCTACCTTTTTATAACTCTGTGGATGGCTTGTGTGACCAAGTCGAAACGTCAGTATATTGATATTAAAAGTTTTTAACACGGATGAACCCGCAAAATATGTATTTTATATATTTAACCCGTGCAAATCTTCGTTTTAACATATATATATATACACATATATATAAACTTCTGAGTTCTTTCATCATTTGTACACATTCAAAATAACTTCAGAAGGGACAAGTATTATTATTAAAATATTCTCTGAGAACTTAGCATGAAGTCATACATAAAATTGCAAATATGTATAAAAATATATATACAGCATTAAAAACTAATATTTATACTCGTTACCAATAAAATGTAAAAGAGTTCTTCATCCTGCTATTCATACCATTGTGCTAGATAGAATCAATAAAAGAATCCCTGACCATCCTGAAGACTTTCCAGGATATTGAAGTACCATGATAAATTAAATTAACACACACAGCAATTCACAAAATATGAGGAAGCAAATACTTGATGTTACTAATGCAAATAAACATAGCCATTCTGACTTGATGACTGTAAATTTAAGAAGCAGAATAACAAACATAATGAACATTGAATATTTCATGTAGCATATTATCAATAAATTTAGCACTTCTTTTGAAAAACACATTTTATAATTTACTGGTGATTATAATGAAGAGAAAGTATTCTGGAAATTGAGTATAGCAATAAATTAAAATTAACTTCCCCTCTTTTCTTCCAAAGCATAAGCTTGTGGTTAAGACCTGTAGAGGTCCTTACCTTCGCATTTTCATGCATATATTCTTAAGGTTTGCAGCCTTAGTAAATATTACTTACATAATCAATGTGCATTTAAATAAATTTATAATTACATATTAAAAAATATATTTCATTCTTTAAATTTAATGTCAAAACAATAAAAAACATTTTTATTACATTATCATTTGTAAAACCCAGCATTAAGAGAAATTAAGTTCTTGCAAATTTTAGCAGTTAATAAATGAATTTTAAATAAAGTTTTCATAACAATTAGGCATACTAACTAAATATAAGTTCTTCATTAATAGTAAATGATTAATATTCATAAAGTCAAAGTTGAGTTTAATTTTCTATTCAAATATAATTTTGTTCAAATAAGTAGATATTCTATTATGGCATTCAGTTAAATAAAACCAATGCAGAATAAAATCTTTCAATTATTCATTTATTTCATGGCAATAAATATAATAATCTTAAACACATAGCACTTATAAAATTCTTTTACCATTCAAAAAGTCCTGCAATTCTGGTTAAATAATCATCATTTCATATAAAAGTGGAATTATATCAAAAGAGAACACATTTGAAATACGATGAAATATTTAGCATACATTAAATATAACAATTGCATAAAGTTCATTAAAAAGCAAATTAAAATATTTTTAATATAACAAAGTTTTTACAAAGCAGGGCTAATACCTTTGGTTAAACTCTATTATTGCAATAGATTTCTGAAAAAACAATTCCATTCCTGAAACATTCATGGTAGAATTTTCTAAAATGCAATTCTTGTTGAAGCTTAAGATGTTAAGAAGCTTTCAGTTATAGAATAACCTGAATAAATATTATTTTTTTAACAATACATATTACTAAGTTATCAAAATAAAATCAGTTTAAAGTAGATGAAAATTGATGAGAGATGAGAATAGGTGTGTGTCTCTCCTCACATCTGACTTATATAAGGCAAATCATGAGATTGTATTTTACTGATGTGATTGATAATTAAAATCCATTCCTAATTGATCCATTTAACAAAAGATTAAAATTTCTTTAGTATCTGTTGCAAAAGTCTAAAAATAACTGTAATTAGCATAATTTTAGAACTTTCTGGAGACAATCATCTAGACTTTTAATCAAAAAAAATAATTATAGATTATGTCATCTTTTGATAATTTTTTAACAAGTTACAAAATCTATTACTGTAATAAAAAAAATAATACATTTTTAAATACATTAAAGATTTACATTATTTAATAAAATAAATTGTATCAATATCATATTAACAATATTTATTTTAAACATTTTTTTTTTGTAAGATCTCAGAATATATTTTTCATTCATATTTAAACATTAAACTTAAAACAATACATTTCAATCAGAAAGCTCTTAATTATTAGCATTCACATGCAAACACACTCACAACCCACTATTAAATTTTCTATTTAAAAATACTAACTTAAATATAGAAGCTAATTCTTGATTTTAAAATAACATTTTTTTAAATCAGCTAAACTTTAGGATTTTCTAATTAACACTAGATTACAATACTATTAAATTAAATTATACTATTTACTGGCAACTAACTTAAATATCCAAGATCTACTTTAAAGTAATTTTAAAATTATTCTACAACATTTTAACTTAATAAAAGACATGACAATTAAACTAAGATTATTTTGCTACTCTAAAAATTGAACTCATTAATACCATAAATCAGTAACAACTCAGTGACTAAATACTTAAAATTATAAAAGAATTACATATGGAGTTTAAACATTATGAAATAACATTTATAAAACTGTCTTTAAGCTATTATCATCTTATAATATTTATTCTGAAGTGATTAATCAGTTATATAAACATTTTAATTATTATTTAACAACAAAGTTTATTTATTGAAAAATTAAACAATTAAAAATTTTTTTTTTTTTTTTTAATATACCATCATAAAATTTGACATTCATTTTACTGCAAAAGCTCATTCACAATATATTATAAAAATTATTTAGATATATTTAAAACTTTTACTTCACCACACACACTTCAAGAATAAAAATATATTTTTTGAATGCATTACTGACAATTTCATATGGTTAGTAATAAGTGTGTCCAATTTGCAGTCACATGACTTAGAATTTAAATCCATGTGAAACTTTAAAACCCTTTTTATTAATACAAGGCTTCTTAAGTAACTTACTTTTTAGGTAGTCTGATCATAATCAATATAATGGCTCAAATCTTAGTAGCTTGTCATTCATGCGTCGCAGCTGAATGGTTAAAATTTAGTTTTCTTTTTTAAATTGTGCAAAATCTATAAGCATGATGTCAACAGAAATCCCAGCATTTGTTGCTACTTGATTTCACCTTTCAAATGATATAACTTACATTGATATCAGATAAAATTTGGATTTTTTACTATTATTTTTAAAATTAGATGAATTTATTTATTTTATTTTCTGGTCAATTTACTAGTTTACACGAGGTGATAAAGGCAGAAAATCTTTATCGGCCTTATAACCCCAATATAATGGATTAAAAATATGCTGATAATTCAGATATGAAGGCTTTCAATGCAATATAAATGTAATCATGGAATATCATAAGTTATTAATTTTAATTTTTAATATTTTAAATTTTTTAAAATTATTTGATAAATGGCATATTAATGTGTTTGCATTGGTTTGTGTGTACTATATAAATTATATAATATTAAATCATTTATGCTCTTTATTATACAGTATATACATTTAAATATAACAAAAGTTGTTTTATAGTGTAATTTTGGGTCTCTGATCCAAGTTTGAGACAATCTTATTTTATAAACTTAATGATTCTCAAAAGGTATATGTTTATATTTGTAGTAGTGTGTTTGTTCTTGCATCATGTTTATATAACAAGTAATGATTTACATATATATAGCAGTGCAATGAATATTTTAAAAACTGATAATCAAATGTACAGAAAGGTTCCAGGTTGCAGTTGATAAAACAATCACAAAATTTACTGGGCATAGTAACATGTGAAAATATAAACACTTAAAACCAATAGAGATTTCAAATGATGTGTGTGTGTAGTGGTAGCCACATCGTTATGCATATAAAACATGGAATTGTATGCAGGCAAAGAATCAATTTCTGATTCTTGCCTATGCTTTGATACTCATGCTGTGGAGTTAGTAGTTTTGCCACACCTTGCATCACATTATTTTCAAGTCTAGACTTAACATATGAACTATATGCAAATAAATTATATCTATTTAAGATAATAAATATAACAAGATAGCATCACTGGTGTGCATAAAAAATATAAACAACGCAGATGTACCCCCAAAAAAAAAAAATGAAGAGATGAAACTCATTTTATCAATGATATAGATCAGTAGCCTATAATTTCTAGTTTTAAATAGACAAGAAGCCAATTGCTATGATGACAAATGTATATCCATCTTCTGGAAATGATTTGTTTGTATCTTTTATTAGGATGAATCTTTTTCTTATAGATGTCTTTGATATCTGCCAACTTTTGGGGTACAAGATAAAAATGAAGAATTCTTATGTGAATACTTTTGGAGATTCTGAAGCTATGGATTATCTCATGTACGAAGTATTATATATGGTTTGAAAAATAATTTTGTGAAGAATACAAAGAAATTATCAGTGAAGATGTAATTTAAACTTAGTTAATGATAAATGAGAAATTGTGGACAAACAATAAAGTAATAATTATGTCAGATGTTGAAATTTCTTTTTTACCTCATTTTTAAATGGTAATCACTATTTGGCTTAGCCTCATTATTTTCTTTAGTTTTTCTAGTATCTATCAATGTAAAGTTTTTTTTTGCTCTAACATTATTAAAACTGAAATTATTGTGAAAATTTTGTCTCAGGTTAGTTTTTAAAAAATTCAATATGGCGCCTCTAGATTCAACCAGTTAAGTAATCATTTAACATTCACTAGCAAATGGGTAACAAATAAATACATTCTATTAGTTTATTACCCATTTGTCAATCAATATTGAATGGTTAGCTAAGTTGACTATCAGTCTATCTATAAAAACAAACAAACAACTATTCACTGTTTTAATTGGAGGGTGAGAATTTAAAAATAATCTGAATTGGTCAGGCTAATGTCAATATACTGTCAATAAAATAAAATCTGAATATAATACAGCCTTCATCAATGGTTATCATATACCTATTGTCTCTGAAATTATTGTTCCTTTTTTTTGTTAAACATCCTATATTTATAATAATAAGTCAATGAATTAAAAAATATAAAATTTGATTGTTATTATATTTCCATCATATTCAAAAGTAAAGATTAAACATGTATTTGCATTAAAACATATATACCTTCACATAAGAATGAATATATAGCATGAAAATTAATATTGATTATTAAATAATTGGAAAACAATCCAATAATATATTACAAACATTTATTGCCATATGTTTTTTTTTATTTTTTTAATGAATGTATAACACACACATATAAATATTAATAGGAGCAGGATTGATATATCTCAATATTTGCATTGCCTTCTAACTAGTTAGAGTGAGAAAAATGCAAAAATATATTCTTTACATGCATTGGTACTTAATATTTCATCAATTAATTTTTTTATATAATTGATTAATTTGAAAATGTTCTGCAATATTTAAAATTAATTATAAATAGAATTACCATCTTTCTTTAAATTAAAATCAAAGACTAAAAAAATGTAATTGCAAAATAAAAGAAAATGCAATTTTTATTATATTATTATTCATACACAATATTTACTTTTCATTCATTTTAGAAAGATTCTATTTATATATATTGCAGTGATATGTATGCACTTTCCGTATATAATTTAATAAATTCATCAGGATTTTTTAAAGATTTTTCAACATTTTGCTAGGCAGAAAGTATATATATAAAATATATGCACAGACAAATGTATACGATCTCATTAAATCTAAATTGATTGAGTAATTTAAAACAATATATTAATTATTAATGGTAATTTATAATTAGGTGGGTGGAAATGACATTATTTTTATACGAGTAGTTAAATTCTAGATAAAGCAATAAATTAAGAAATAAATATCATATGTTGCTTAATCAAAACATTGTCTTTTATTCTGTCATAATCTCTTTTCAAAGCTAATTTTGTAAAGTCTGTAATTAATAAATAAGCCATGGATCACAGCAAAGTATAGGACGAATCTGCAACCAATGGATGGATCTTTAAATTGAATCATGATAAAAACTGATAAGGTAGCTCAATGAATTATAAATAGGAGTCTCTCAAAAGATCAATTATTATGCTTTTGCTTTGATTATTTGTTCATTCATCTTTTCTTGACTGTCAGAGCAATGTTAAAATATTATGATAGAGTAGAGATGCCCCCTGTCTACTCCAATCTAACTAAGCTGGCAGAGTGAAATTTAGTACCATCATGAAGTAAAAAAGTTGTCATAATATACTAAACTACTGTTACATTGATCACTGTATCCAAATTATATGTGAACTGTATACTGCCTGACTTAAAAAGTATCAATAGCTTTGGGAAAGACAATAACCATCATTCAGCTAGTGAAACACTGTCAGATGCTGTCCATTAAATAATATGGAAACATTAATTAATGAAGATTATTTCAGTCAGCAAAAATAATCCAGAAGCTTCACAGAATACTGGCAAATGTAGCCATGTTGTATCTAGTATGCCACAGAAAGTCTACAGGTATCTGAATTCAGAACATTAACCTTTAAAGATAAAGAGTAACTTGTATAAACTTTAATATATACTATTATGATTTTATCTCACTAATATTAGATATTTAATCTCCTATATCTGGATATTTCATTTCTACTGAAATTTTGATTTCTTTTACATTTTCTTTAGTATTATTGTAGAAAAGTATTTTAAAACAAGATTTATAATAATCATTTTGATTAGCCTTCAATATATTAAGAATTAGAATAATCTTTAGTAAATATTAATTCTTATTAAGTGCGATGTCAGCACGTAATACTTATATAAGGCTAAAACCTTAGTACATGTGCCTTAAATGCTTAATTTTAGCAAGAGAGACCTCTACAAATCATAAAGCAAGATTCAACTTTATAAAAATAAGAGGGGCCTTCTTATCTCTAACCTATTTTTCTTAATTATATAGGCAAATCTAAAGCATTTTGATTTGGGAGCATGAAGCTAATAAATTCTTCACTGATTAAGCCACTATTTCTTTTAAACATTAACATTCGCGAAATCTTTCGACTTACAATGAGTCAATATTCAGATATTAAATTTAGACTAACTAAATACTAATATCTACTAATATAACAGCTGATAACTATTTTTCTTAATTATTTCTAAATTTAATATCTGAATATTGCATTGTAAATCGAAAGATTTTGGAATATTAATGTTTAAAAGAAATAGTGGCTTAATAAGTGAAGAATTTATTAGCTTCATGCTCCCAAATCAAAATGCATAATAAAGCAATGAATATCTAAATCATTAATTTTTTATCAAACTACTAGGGCTGTTAACTAAAACAATAGACCACTAAGCAGTGTTATTCTAAAATCAATCCCGGGTAAAAAAACAATAGACTGATATTTCCAAGGATTTCTGTCAATTGTGTTGTTATTTTTGTCATTATGTATATACATAAATAAATTGTAATTTGTCATTATTCTAGCATTTGTCATTTATTGCAATCAATAATAGTAATTAAAATATAATAAGAAACTTTTGTGTCTGAGTCTTGAGATATAAAGAGCAAAAGTTTTTATCGTGTGATGTCATAATATGGAGCTGCATACAAATTACCCTTGGGTGATTTTTCAAGTTAGCTGTGTATTTTGAACATTATTTTATAAATTTATATATATATATATTATTATTATTAAGCAATCTAGAAAACAAAGCATTCATGTAGTTCAGTAATTTGTTTGGTGGCCATAGCTGAAGAGGGTACTCATGAAAAGCAGTTGTTACTGTGCATTATTAATGGGCAAAGACTTCGTGCAAGTATTTACATAATGAAATTTTATTATTTATGGTGAGAAGTATTTATTGTTTTAAGATATTAAAAACTGTGATAATAAGATTGAAAAAAAAAATAGACAAAACATCGAGACAAAAAAAATGTATGGTAAGATTTTCAAAAGTCTAGTAAAACAATAAGCCAAAATGTGAATGTCAGTGCCAAGAAATACATATCTTTTTTAGATCTACATATTCCTTGTTTACTGAATTTTGCTTCTTTATTTCATCCATCCATTTGCATATGTGATCTCTTTCTAAATCATTTACAATCTTTTGGAATCCAATTTAATGCTTCAAATGGTTAATCTATTATCATTTCTTCTATCAATATTTTCAGCCCAGTTCATGTCAGTCTTTTAATTCTTACAATGATGTCATTGTTATCTGCTTGTTCTCTCACCCATATATCTGTTTTTGATCTCTTTTTGATATCCCATCATACATTTTTCCATATTTCATTAAGTAGGTGGAACTCTGTGTTACTTTTTGATTAAGAGTCAAAATCTTAGAGCCATAAGAAAGAATTAGTAAACATTTATATATTAAGAGCTTTCAATTTCAAACACAGGCATATTATTTCTTAATGTTATCAGACATATTTCATTTTAATATCAAATTATTTTTATCATAAACATTCCATCCAAGTATAATTCTATGATCAATTTTATTCATTATGTTTTCATTTATAATAATAATCAGATCAAGATATTTATAGATCTTCATTGTCTTCTCCAAGAAAATCCATTGAAACTATTTCCCTTTTTAGCACATACCTTTAATTCTGACAACTCTTGAAACATTTCATAAAACACTAAAGCATTCTCTTCAAAATCAATCACATCCTTTTCAAAATCTAGATAACTTAAGTAATATTTATGTATTTTTATTTCCTTCCCACTTTAATCTATAAAATATTTCTTGTAAAGCTGGTTGTAAACATTTTTGAAAATATGGTATCATCCTGACATATACCCTTATCAATGTTAATCTTCTTATCACCATATAATCTAATCATTGCTGTTGCATTTTTGATAAATATTTTTCAAAATATGACAGTATTGAGACACTATATTTTGATGAATCAAAACTTTAATCATTGTGAAAGTGCTTATAGAATCCAATACCTTTACATAATCTACAAATGCAAAATAATGGCTCTCATATTCATTGGCCCTTTCTATAATTTTTCTCAATATGTTGATGGGATCCATTGTGCTAAAACCATTTTAAAATTTAGCTTGTTTTTTTTTTCTCAGTTGAGAGGTTTACAAAGAGATGACTACATTTCAAAATGAGATGACTACATGTCAAAATGAAATTCAAGTACAATATGGTGAAGGGGATACATATGAAATGGGAAGGTGATATGGAAAGGGTGTGTAGTCCAGGAAAAGAAGAGTCTTTGGTAAGGAGCAATGTTGATAGGCTTAGTTGCCCTGATGGATTAATAAGAGGATCCATATGTGACCTTAACTTTAAAGGAATTGCTATATGTTAAGTCTTTAGAGGTTTCGGGCAGGAATGAGAAGGTTTCTGAGTTATTCTTAGATGCAACAGGCTGATTTTTATCCTTTGTAGATGAGTAATTTTAGTTTTCTCCATTGTACTTGGTTCTTTGGTGATGAGGTTTTTAGTCAAGTTTTTGTTTGAAATTCGATTTGGATAAACTTTGGATGATTTTGAAGATTCCGCACGCATTTTTCGCTAGGAGCAGCAGCCATCTTTAACCCATTTGAAAAAATGAAAAGTAAAATAAAGAAAACAATTTTGAACTGGAAAAATTAAATATATTGATGTAAAAACAAAAAAAAACACTGGAAAACTTGTTATTAATAATTTTAGTTGAGTAATGAGAAGATTGAGTGGAATTTTAGGTGGGTAGTTACCCCAGAGGGGGGGGGTCTGAAAAAAAAGATTGTTAAAAATGGCCTAAACAACTGAAACAACACACACAAAAAACTTTATAAACAAGTTCTGAGTGATAGGGAATTGGAGTAGGAGAAATATTTAAGAGTCTAAAAGGAAATAAAACCCTTTACGGTCCATGAAACAGTTGAACCATTCACCAAACAGGGGAAGGGGAGGGATGAGGTAGTTAAATGCTGATAAGTACAAGGTAGACATAGAGAAATTGTGTTAAAAATTCACTATAACTGACATTTAGTGAATGAAAGAGTATACCAGCAGCAAAATAAGCCTTTAAAGGGCAAAATAAATATAAAAGGCACCTTTCACCGCTGCAAAACCAACCTTTTTGAGCCATTCTGTGTGATCTGTGAGGAGGAAGACTTTCCATTAAGAGCTCCACCTATGGACTTATTTGGGTTCAAAGTTCACTTTAAAGAGTTAAAATTATCTTGGTAAAAATCTTCCATAGAACTGTTATAAGATTGATAGGTTTATCATGACTGATATTTTTGTTATCACTCTTTTAGAATATTATTATTGCATTCTTCCAATCATCTAGAATAGCTTATAATTTAGATACTTGGTATATAGCTTTGTTAATAATTTTCCTATTTTTTCACCAGCTTATTTTAAAATATCAATAATAATTCTATTATATCCTAGAGCTTTTCCTTTTTCATATCTCTTCATTTAAAATATTTGGCAATTCAGAGGATGGAATAATTGTAGAGGTATTTTATATTCTTGTTTGTTGTTATAATATTTGTAAAAATAGTTCCATCTTTTCTTCTTACTAAGTAAATAACTTTTCTTTCAATACCAAGATGTTATTTTAGCTCTTTCCTCAACAATTCTTAATTGTATTTTTTTAGATTCCTCAACAATTCATAATTATATTTTCTTATATCATTATTATCTCATTTAAGTTAAACCACCTTCAAATTCTGTCAACATTTTAAAATGATTAGTAAGTTTTAACTTAAATTCATTGGTGTGTTTATAAAATTTAGTAACATTAACTATTTATACTGTCTTTCTTAAATAAATATAATACTTCTGTTAAATAAATATAATACTTATGTCTTTCTTAATATTTTTCATTTTTCTAATTCATGATTAACTCTTGTCTTACATCTCTTTAACAGATGATTGTTTCCTGAATCTATTAAGAACATTGCAATTTTAAAATATGTATTTTCTGTTAGTTAAAATGCTGTATAACTTTATTTGGATTCTTTTACATTCATTTAAATTTTTTCTCAAAATCCAACAACTCTATATCTTCTCTCTCTTTTTTCACTAACAAATTTGTTGGTATGTCATCTTTCATATTCTAGTATAATATCTCCCATGACAATTTTAAAATTTTGTTTAGTGTGATTAAAAACCTTCTGTTCTTTCCATATGAAAACTCTTTACTTCATCATTATAAAGAAAGAGCGTAACTCTGAATTATTTGCATTTGGTATCTTCCATTATGCTGACTATCTAATTTAGCCACTCAATATATCATCAATCTCCACTATGCTGTTCTTCCATTTTTTATTTGTAATGAATCCACTCTATTTAAATTTCAAATATTTGTGCCTTATAGTAAAGTACATATCCATTTTTCAAATCGTTTCTTCACTTTTTCTTCTAACTTTATAATGTTCAACAATGCTGCCTTTAATATTAGACAATTTCCAAATTCATGAAATTTTCCATTACTTAAACATGACTTGCCATTGTAGGTACTAAATAAAATATCATTACTGAGTAGCAAACTAGGTCTGCAATCAGGAGAGTCTTAGAATCTTCTGCCTTCATTCATTAATTTCTATCTTAATTGGCCATTGATTGTGACATCCAAAGAAATGAGATGATTCACACAAGTATCCCTCCTGCCTACAAATAATCTCATCTGATATTTCAGTCAATATCAGGCAACTGATAAAAAAAACCATGTTATTTTTTTTATCTTAAACTCATGAGTAAAAAGACAGTAAAATAATTATGCTGAGTAATGCATGAGCAGTGCATCTACATTTGACATGTGAATATCCATAGTGTTATCAGCTACAGTGACAAAAACTTATGGAGTGGAAATTAAAGAATTTGCTCTGCTCATTTCTTCTAAGATCTTAAAGAGGAATCAAAGATTCTTCTTTCAGTTAAAATATATTCTTATGAACTCCCAAGCAATAATGCCATATGTTCTTTTTAATAATATGTAATTATTTTATATGTTTTATCTACTACTATTAATAAATAAAATATAGATTGAAGTGGATATTGTAAACATACTAGCCTTCAAAATAGCTAATTGCATTTTGTAAAATCAGTAGAAAATTTCTCTATTGAAGTCTGCATACATCTAATTTAATGTGGTTTAATGAATGGCAGAATGGGGGGTTATAGAAAATCAATGACTATAGATAGTGGCTCAATCTCTGTCACTTCCTACGTTTGAACTCTATTTGTAGGCCAGAGCAAGAAACAATTCAATTATTTTAGTTTAATAAACTAAAGATTATTTTTCAAGAGATCGTGTGAATATGGAGCACCAAAGCATGAATGATTAGACTTAGTTTAGATTTAAGAATTAATTAGTTCTCGTGTCATATTCATATGCTACATTATAAACTTAAATATAACAAATAAAATTTATTTTAACATTTAATACGTTCACTGACAAAATTAAAAGTAGCATTACGAAAAGGTTTAGTTAAAAAAGAAAAAAGATAAATATTATCAATAATGATGTCAATGTAATTAAATGGTTAAGTTTTTTTTTTTTCCAAAAGCTGTTAATTCCTTTTAATTTTCAAAATTATATTTAAGCTACGAAAGATTTTTGTAAATCTTAGACATGAAAGCAAGCACATTCACATATTTCTAGGTTCACGTTAAGTGTTTTACAATCAGTTTACTATTAGAAAAGCAGAGAGTGGTTGTGTTCTTGCTAAAACCATTTGCTACAGTAAAGCGATTGTTTTATTAAATTAATGTCTGCAGTGGAAAGATCTCCCCTACTAAGTTTCGAGAAATAAATAAAATTAATTTTCTAACTTAAATGAACTCAAACTATTTAGCAATAATGGAATTACTATTACTGTATTAATTATCGCCATTATATAGATAGGATTTTAGAAATTTATCAACTTCAAAAACAGATAAAATTGAAATGTATCTATTTTTACTAATTGCTTCTTTTGTTTTTCCTTTTAAGCAATGAATAATGCTTTGAAGTGCAAACTAAATAAGTTTTTTCATTTGTAATGTGTGTGTTAATATGCCCATCATATATACCAGTGGTACTCAACCCTATGCCCGCGGGCACCATGGAGCCCGCAGACCATTTTACTTGTGCCCACCGCTATCCGAACACGATAAAAAATTATTTATCTGATACAAATAAATTTAATTTTTAATATTTCTTATAAATTATTGTATTATATTGTAATCAAATTGTAGAGCATACTATACTTTTAAAGCATAAAAATATAAACGTTAATTATATGTTGAAATTTTATTTTCGAAATAAATATTTTTTTGTACATTAGTGTATTATTAACAATATCCAACTATAAATTTACATTGAAAAAAATAAATGGTGCCCGCCACCTGGCCGGTATTATAGAATGTGCTCTTAAGTGCAAAAAGGTTGGGGACTCCTGACATATACTATCTGGAAATGTATCTCCAATTGATTAAAAACACTAAATTTTAAAAAAATCTAATAAAAAATCATAAACTCTTGAAATATTTGCTTTTGACTTAATTTCGTTTTAATTAGACTAAAAAAAATTTCACATTTTCCTCAGATTAGAAGCCAATTAACTCATTCAAAGCATATTTGATAAATAGTAATTTAAGAGTAATAATGTTATTTTTAAACAATGAGATTGAGTTAAAAAAAGAATAATCAAATAACTTTATTGTGCAGTAGTTCATAAGAGATTTGAGTGTCAGATGTGTCATAACTGAAATCGAACCAAGAATCTTATGCTCTAGACTCTGACAATCTACTCGAAAAACATAAGAATGTATAAGAATGTTCATTTTATTCTCTGACCAAAAATAGATAAAAGTTAATAATCAGGAGACCAAGTGAAAATATGTGATCATCATTACAGACAACTTGTCATTGTTTGTAAATTCTTTAACACAATTTATTTAAGTATCTCAGAATTTAGAGTGTAGCAGTGAGCATTGATAATGCAGTGAATAAGATGGATATTTAAAACAATTTGGCCACAATTATTTTCAGTATATTTTGAAATTTTAAATAAAATGTATATATGATCTCCATTCTAGAATACAAACCGATAAAATTGCTCTGTGCATTATCGTAGACTTTAATTTAGAAAAACCAAATCAAATATGATCATAATTATTTTCTAATTTAGTGTTTGTAATTCAACCAGTTTGTTTTCCATTTGCTCAAGAAATATTCCTTGAATGTAAAAAAATGAAAATGTACAAACTTGATATATTTAATTTTCCCATTGTAATTATATGAATGTTTTCTTATCAAAGCAAGTAAAATAATTAGGCAATATAATATTCATGATCATTACACAAAGTAGTTTGCTACTTCATATTATCTCTTAACAATTTATTAGTAGCAGTAGTCCATTCTACATTATTCTTTTCTGGTGTCATCTATGTAAGAAAAAAATGATAAACACCAAATGTAGTAATATGAAGTAAATTATCACTTGTTAATGCACATGTAAAATGTAAGCAGATGATGCTTTATTAGAATATATAACAGATTTATACAACATTACAAATTCAGAGCTACATTATGAACTATTACAAATCCTTATATCATTAAAATTCAATACTGAAATTTTAAAACAATAAATGTATTTTGATTTAACTGGAAGTCAAAAAAATTATGAATTTTAAATATGGATGAATTATATGAACATACTACACAAAAAGCCTTTTATGTGAGTGTAAATATATGAATGCACTGTGTATGATATATAATACGTTCATATAAAGATATTAATAAAATTCAAATTAATATTGTACTAACATATATATATATATATATATATATCAACTGATAAAAATAATTTTTTAAATCTTAATAGTCATTAGATGTAAACACAACTATAACACAAAAATTGTGATAATACTTAAGCTGATTGAAAACAATATGACCAGCTATTAAGAATAATTATATATATTTGCTTTGAATTTTGATTATATTAAAATTTTTGCTTACATGCATATTTTTTAGTGATATGTATATAATTTAGTAAAGATCTCAGTAGTTTATAGTAAGAATTTTACAAAATATATTATCTCTATTAAATCAATTAAAGTGTTTTTTTTATCTCACAAAGAAATCAGAATTTCTTTGTTTGATTTTCTTTTAATTTATTTAAATTAATTATAACTCAAGATAAACTAGTATCTTGAAACATATATTTTTTCTTAAAAGCTTTATGTGTGTGTGTATTTCTTGGAAAAACATGGGTTGGGGGAGAAATTAGAGAGATTCACAATTCTATTGTTAAAATTCAAGCTAAAAATGTATTTATAATTAAAAATATTGTTAGAGTCTATCAGTTGTATATTGCACTAATTAATCAATAATTTTTTATAGATTAAAAATTCCTAAGAAATAAAAAGACAGAAATTGTAAGTGATAAAATTTGGCTAAAAATAAACCCAAAAAGATGTGAATCCAGTTTTCAGAAAAACAAATAAATTGTGGAGTTTTCTTTTGTTCAAGGATTATTAAAAACTATTTCATTAATGGAGCTAATATACATTGCTATGAAAATGTTCTCCAGCTAAAGAGCACCAATGACTTTCCTCTCAGGAGAAAGCCAGCCAGCTAGCCAATGATGTGTTCAGGAGCCAGAGAACTAAAAATAATTCACACCAGAAGTTATGAACTAACATCACCCATGAATTATACCCTCATGGTAAAAAATTAAAAATTAATCAACCAAGATAATTATAAACTGTTGCTTAAGTGAACTTTTATTCTATAATTAGCATAATATCAACTTAGACTCAGTCAACTGTGTCTGGTGTACTTTAAAAGTTTCAACAGTAGAGTGTGAGATTTTTAAAGGAGATTTATCATGTTGTTTTGACCATATTAAAAAAGGGGAGGGGTAGGCTGCTGTGTTATTTTGTTTTATTATTATTTTATTTATCTTTGTTGGACTCAAACATTTTTATAGGTTAGTTTCCCAAATGTTAACTGTTCGATCTTGAAAAACAAAAAGGAGATGGGGGTAAAATTCAATTAAAATTTCAGTTACAAGCAAATCCATAGAAACTTATGCCAGAAAAAGAGTACATCAAAGTAAAATTGATGGTCATAAGCAAAACTGGAAATTTATGCCATCATTTAATAATCAATATAAAATTATTTAACATGAGTGAAAGTAGAGGATCAGAGTGAAATGCAATACAGCTCACCCTATTATTAAATCACCTTGATGTTCACCCCTATGTGGACAGGTCTCCATAACAAATTCCAGCCATTGTCAGTCATATGTTTGTGATGGTGCATTTCCTCGGGAAAGGTTATAAAAATGTTAAACAATACTATCGTTATAAAATTGGTAATCAATGGAGTTAATTTTTGTGGGTATTTTGCTTTTGAAATAGATCAAGTCAGTTTAGAGTGCTGTGAAAAGAGGACTGGAAAAGAAGATAGCAATAAAAATAGGGTATAAATAAAGATTATTGAAGCCATACTTGAATATCTCTTTTATTAATTTAATTATAGAATTAACAGCAATTGTGTGCTCTGGAGAGAAAATAAATCATAATTATTAGAGTCCATGACCATGAAAGATTACACCACAAAATATGTGGCCATGTTATGTAAATAAATAATCACTATGATCATTGAATAACCTCAATTTAGTGCTAGGCTATATACCTAATGGTGCCTCCATGTCAGCTACCATAATATGGATGGCTTATTATAATTAAAAAAAATCCAGGACATTTTTATTTATCAATTCTCTCAATAATCATCTTTCATTAAATAATCATATAACTATTAAAATATCTAGATTTTTTGCCAATCAAATATTTATATCTATTGCATAGAGTTTTCAATAATTTTTAAAATATTTTATATAAAATTAATAGAAAGCTATAATTTCTAGAAGAAAAATTCTGAACTCTAAGAATAGGATCTAAACATGAGAAGTAAGATATCTATTTACAAAATAGAAGTAAATTGATTTTCAAGCTAGTTCAATACTTTTGTAAATCAACATTAAAATTGAATTCAAATGCTATATAAAAAACTGAAAGTACATTAAAAATTTTATTGCAATGACTTCAGTCTTTTCTCAAAACTTTTGTGATACTTTGTTTAAAGATAGTCATATGAATCGTACTTTCAATGGCATTTCCAGAATTTTGGAAAAACATTAAATTTGTAAAAAATAAACAAATTAAACATATATATTTAAGAAATATGCCCTACATGAGCTGATGTATGTTGATAAACAATCCATCTACATTAGTTTACATATGAATAATTCAACAGTGATACCATTTTCAGCAAGAAATCAGGGTATTCAATTAAATGGAACTGTCATTATGGTATTCCCAGATCATGTGATTTGCTAAACAATTAATAAAAGCAAACCATACACCATTACCTACATCAGAGGTGGGCAAATAGCATCCTGAGGGCCACATGTGGCCCACGAAGAGTTTCTTTGCGGCCTTCCAAGACAATGAGAAAAATCCACCTTCGACTGAGATTTCCTTCCTGTTGCATGACCGAATATTGATCTCGTATTTTCCACTAGGATGGCCACATCAATACACATGTACAGTGTAGATACGATGTGCAGTGTTTTTCCAGTTGATTTGATTAATTTCAATTTTGTCTTTGCATTAGCATATGCATTTCCAACTTTGGGAAAACCATGAACCCTCCGAAAAAATATAAAATCAATAATGAATGTCATATGTTTAATGAAGAATGGACAAACAAATATTTCTTTGGTAATACAGGGAATAAAGCAGTGTGTTTATTGTGTCATGAAAAAAAGGTGTAGCCCTCCACTAACCTTCGCTTCCACAAAGTGGCCCCCGTTGCGGCCCTCCGCCAACCTATGCGGCCCCTGAGCCAAAACAATTGCCCACCCCTGACCTACATGATACTTTCATCAAGTGAAAATTATATTGCATTAAAACTTTATTTTATCATTATGGTCAGAATTGGCTGACATTTATCAGCCTGGGATATTTAGATATATATCTATCTGTTTATGGTTAGAGAAGTATCACAAATCTCATGGTGAAATGATAATGCATCCATATCCCACAGCTATGACATGGGTTTGATCCCAGAATCTGGATATTTTAGTTATAAAAATATATATATATATTAAAAGCCCATAAGAAAACATAGTATGGCTATGATAGACAGTTATAAAGATGTATGCTTTTGCAATAAGCCATTTAAAGGCTATTTTATCTTTTACTTAGTATTTTTTAATTAAGGCTTCCATGATTTAATGCAGTGGTATAGTATCAGATTCTGGAGCAGAAGATCCTTGGATTGATTCCAATTTTGGCACTTCCGGTGCTGGAAACTTCACATGAATTTCAGAGCAATAAAGCCTCTCAATTATTTTATTAATTAACATTGGTAAGTAATTTGGTTGTCTACTTGAAAAATTTTGGCACTAAACAGATCATCAATCTTAAGCTAAAAAGTGAGAAAAAAAAGATAAAGTGATGTATTAACAAATAAAAATCAGTTAAAAGCAAGAATAAAACTTGAATTCGTTTTTTTTTTTTTCAAAAACCACTCAATAAAAACAAAATAACAAGAAAAAAAATGGAACAGATTTTTTTTTTTTGAAATTAAATTAAAAGGAGCAAATAGTAATAACTTACAAATCGCTCTCGTGTTGCTTTTTTAATTTCCTCATTTAAAAATTATTTTGTTCATACTTTAAACACTTAAAAAAATCATTTGTCTTTAAACATTAATTAATTAACAATAATATGATAGCTAGTTTATTCTGGTTATCAAATCACATGAGAGCACCACAGTATTCAAACTAAGGCTTTATTATTATAATTTTGGGGGGATAATTTCAACTTCTTTCTGTCACACTCTCCACTAATGAACTATGCGAAGAGACATTAATTTATGCCAATTTAATTAATGATAATAAAATTGAATAACTTTGAATTTGCATCTTTTTAGCTTTAGGCTAAATTATAATTTTATTTTTTTAGAAAAACTGAATTGGTAGGGAGGGTTACAATAACATGAGTGAGTTTCTAAGTTGTAGAAAACAGCTGAAGCTGTTTGTACCTTAAAGCAATGCATAAATTGCATTTAAGATAAAAGGCTTCTTATGTATCCTTTAAAGTCTCAGTTCAGTCTGGAAAAGAAATCCTTTAATAGAAGGATATTGTTATCAAAAGGAGAACTAAGTTAAAAAGAAAATACTGTATATTGATTCAGATAAACAATTGCCCCATTTGTTTTAAATGGCTGTCTATTCCATTTTTTTTTTTTACATTAAAGGTTGGAAGAGCTGCTGTAAATTTGAGATCTTTAATATGCTCCATTTCTAAAGATTTCCAAAATAAATCTTTTTTTTTTTAAAAAAAAAGCAGCATAAAAATATAATACATTAAACAAACATATCTTTTAAATGAGCTACAGTAAATGTGTGTGTGTATATATTAACTGCTTGGCACAAAATATTTTCCTTTAAAAAAAGGTCATAGCAGAAAGCAAATTTGCAAAAGTAACCAACCTAATATTTAAAACATGCAGATTATCAGAGTTGGCGGCCATACATACTGCAAAAAATACATATATAATCAGGGTTTGAAAAAAATATCAAATACTGTAGTCTGTTTTATGTTAAACAGATTAACATGGGAAAAGTTTAATGTCAAAATAGGTTGCTCAAGAAAATAAACAATAATTTTAATGCTTAAGAATTTGTAAGAAGCTGCACTCTGGAAATGCCAGAATTGGAATCATTCTGAAGACTTTATATCCCATAGTCTGGTATTCTTCCACTGCATTAAATCATGCAGGGATTATTCAATAAAAAAGACTATCAATTTTATAATACTGATTTGTTAACATAACCAGTGCCCAGTTGACAGATCTTTCATTAACCAATCATCACTGCCTATTTAAAAAAAAATAAGTAAGCTAATAGAGACGTGCACCAATTCGTAATCATCATCATCATTGTCAACCATTATCAATTCACTGCAGGATTTCAATCCATTTTCTCTTGATCTCTAGTCTTTCTTCTGTACATCATTCCTGCACACTTTATTTCATCCATCCATCTCACACATGGTCTCTTTCTGAGTCTTTTACAATCTCCTGGAATCCAGTTTAAGATTTCAATTATCCATCTATTATCAACTCTTATGTCCAGCCCAACTCCAATTCAGTCTTTTAATTCTTTCAACAATGTCAGTAACACCCATTTGTTCTCTTACATATATATTAAATCAAGAGTCATTCAAATTGTTCACTTTAACTAGTTCAGTTTTCGGGTGCCATATTGAATTTTTTTAAAAGCTGACCTGAGACACAATTTTCCCAATAATTCAGTTTTAATAATGTTAAAGCAAACAAATTTACATTGATAAAAACTAGGAAAACAATAAGACTAAGACAAATAGTGATAATCATTTAAAAAATAAGGAAAAAAGAAATTTCAACATCCAACATAATTATTACTTTATTGTTTATTCATAATTTCTAATTTATCATTAACTAAGTTTAAATTACATCTTCAGTGATAATTTCTTTGTATTTCTCACAAAATTATCTTTCAAACCATATATAATATTTCTTATCTGAGATAATCCATAGCTTCAGAATCTCCGAAACAAATCACATATGAATTTTTCATTTTTATCTTGTACCCCAAAACTTACCAAATTTTAAAGGTGCCTATAAGAAAAAAAATCATTCTAATAAAAGATACAAATCAAATCATTTCCAGAAAATAGATATGCATTTGTCATCATAGCAATTGGCTTCTTATCTATCTAAAACTAGAAATTGTAGGCTACTGTCTGTATCACTGTTAAAATGAGTTTCATCTCTTCATTTCATATTTTTTTTATGTATATCAGTGATGTTTATATTCTTTATGCACACCAGTGATGCTATCTTGTTATATTTATTGTCCCATAAAGATATAATTTATTTGCATATCGCTCATTTGCTAGCTATAGACTTGAAAATAATGTGGTGCGAGATGTGGCAAAACTACTGACTCCACAGCATGAGTATCAAGGCATAGACAAGAATCAGAATGATTCTTTGTCTACATACAATTTCATGTAGTATATGTATAACCATTGTGGTTACTACTTTGTTTACATACAATTTCATATAGTATATGTATAACCATTGTGGTTACTACTACACAAACATTTGAAATCTCTCTTTTATTGGTTTTAAGTGTTTATATTTTCTCATGGTATTATGCCCAGTAAATTTTGTGAATGCTTTATCACCTGCAACCTTTTTGTGCATTTGATTATGTTTTTAAAATTTACATTGCACTGCTCTATATATGTAAATCATTACTTGTTATACAACATGCAAGAGTAAACACAGACACATTATATAGACATAATAAATTATTAATACCAAAGGCACAAAATTACTATACATATGAATAATAATTTATATACCATATAATAAAGAGTATAAATGATTTTAATATTATATTATTTATAATTTATATATTACACACACACACCAATATAAATGCAAATTAATAAATTTAAAATATTATTTAAAAAATTTGATATATATTCTGCGATTACATTCACACCCCATTATAGGCCTTGAATGTGAATGACCTGCATATTTTTAATCCATTTTAACTATATAATCAGGCCATTTACAATTCTCTGCCTTTATCACTTCGTGTAAACTAGAAAATTGATCAAAATAGAAAAAAATTAAGTCCATCTATTTAAAAAAAATTCATAAAAAATTCAAATTTCTTCCGATTTCAATCAAAAAGGTGGCATTTAAAAGATATTTTTATGATGGATCGAATGCCCATATTTCTGTTAATGTCATGCTTATAGTTTTTGCATAATTTAAAAAAGAAAATGAAATTTCAACCAATCAGCTACGATGTGCAACTGACACACTGTTCTGAGCCAAATCATTAAAAAACAACAATAAATAATATTTTAAAGTTTACACGTAAAAATAATTCCAACAACTTAAGATTATAATTTAAATATTTAATTCTCCACAAGGGTATGATGTGATGCATAAATGAATCAATATTTAGTTAAAAAACAAAAACAAATAAAAAATCAAAATTTGGTCAATTCATAAATATAGTTTTTTTTTCTTATCACAAGCAAATGCAAATATTTCATATGTGTGTATAATTAGTTATGAGAATTAACTAAATCATTTCAAAACAGAAAATTTATCTATACTTTGTTGTTTTTCATATAACAATTTTGGAAATGTAAAATAATACTGTAAGAAATATAATTCGTATATGTAAAATTACAAAAACAAAAATTGGTGAAATACATAAAACACAACCCCCCCCCCCTGCATGAAGAAGTCACCTAAAAAGTAAGTAAAATACAAAAACAGAAATCGGTGAAATACATAAAATACAATGCCCCCCCCCCACATAAAGAAGTCACTTAAAAAGTAAATAAAATACAAATTACAAAAACAGAAATCTGTAAAATACATAAAACACAGCCCCCTCTCCCAACAAATTTTTAAATCACAAAGAAAAAATGTGGATTGCATAATATTAAAAGTTGCAAAATGAAATGTGATGTGATAGACCTCTCACATTAAAAAAATATAATCTCTTGGCAAAATGAAATATGATGTAAAACATCCCCCCCCCCCCAGACTAATTTATAAATCGGATTCGCAGCATTCAAAAAAAACCAAGTACAACACACACAAAAATCACATACTTACAAAAAAAATACTTGCAAAAGATAGACATTGTGGGCAATTTGAAAGTAGGCAGAATGAACATTCAAATTTTGAAACTTTTGGAGCAAAATTATTTAGAGAAGCTTGTTCAAACAGATTGTAGCACACTTAACTAATAACAGCAGATTTAAAAAAATACAACAATGATGGCATAATTTAGCAGCAGGCTTTAGCAAACAATTATTTAAAGAAAGTGGCAAAATGAAATGTGACATAATAGATTTTTCAAATGAAAAATATAATTGCTTGGGCTGACAAATTTAATCAAAATCTAACTGAACTAGTCTTTTGAAGTACCTGCTTAGTTTTATTATGACATATTAATTATTTTGCAGTGCTAAAAATACAATTTGTTGAAATTATTTTAATTTTTTGATGGTGTTAATATGGATTTTTTTTATGCAGTTGAATACAATATTAAACATGCACAAACTTTCAGGCAACATTTCAAAAACCCATGCTAAAATTTAAGTAGCATCTTTTCTTACTCAAAATGATCAAAATTTGGGATCTCCCAAAGACAGAACATGAGACAATGGAGTTCTTCTAAAGTAAAAGCATTCTTTCTCTCTCAAAAAGTGTGCATTAATGATCATCAAATGACACTTTATATGAGCCCAAAGACCCAATAGAAATGCAACATCGGTGTGTGTCAAAGTAGTGTAACAGTCAGGATTGTACAGCTCAACAGACTGAGAGTCCGATCCAGAGAACCAAAAGCTGACCAAGTTGGGGTAGTAATATCCTATGTCTGAATCATACCTCAACTCTCTTACTCGTGCTTCCAAGTCCACCCAACGCGAATGACATGTCTGAGGTTACACTCGATATCTCTTTATTCATGTTCCAGCAATAGCAAAGCAGTAAAACATGAGACATCCCCCCCCAACATATATTATATAACTTAACTAGTGATTCATAAGGTAATGAGCAAAAATGGAGACTGTGATAAATTTACATTTCATAAATTTAATGTAACAATACTTAATAAATTATAAAGCAAAATAAATTGGGTATAGCTTGCTCACACGCAGGTGAGTGAATACTCAGGGTTATGAAGAATATATTACAGCAATTTATATAGTGCTTACACACAGGTGAGTGGCTCAGGGTTACAAATAATATAACAGGGCTAATTATATAGGGCTCACACACAGGTGAGTGGTTCAGAGTTATAAAATAATATCATAAAGCAATTTATATAATACTCACATGCAGGTGAGTGTCTTTTGGGTTTACAAAATGTTTAATTACTCTATGACTTTTTAATAGGCTTATACCATCTTCTATGTCATAACTCATGCCATGTTCTATATAGTGGAAATAAGTAATAGTTAGAGTGATCAATTTATTAGTAACTGATAGAGATTATATTATTATTATTATTACTAAGTTTAAACTCAACTATAACAATATTTGTGTGACATTATAGATAACTGCTACACAGATAAACGCATAATTCAGATTTCGAATCGGGGATCAAAGCCAAAGTTACTTTCTAGGGAAGCTGAACTGAGAAGTGGCAGTCGAATGTCAGATTCTAGTGCATTATAAACTATAGTATCAGAATAAGTGCACCTCGAATGTGTTCTTAATTGAGGTTTATTACCTAGAAAATAGTTCCCCAAACCAGGTTACTTGCTATAATACGAAGAGGCCTTTTTATTCCAATGAGCAGAAAAGTGGCTTACAAGCCCTTTGGAATGCTTTGGTTCCTTCAAATACAAATAAATGTCACAGTTGCCTAAACTTTCAAGATATGACTTGACATGGAAATGTTCCTGATGTAGGCCATTATGGGTATAGCAAGGAGAGATGCATATTTATGCTAACTAGCAACACATTCGCAACACTAAATTAATATTTCATAAATTAATTACGCCAAAATCTTAGCTTCTTTTAGTGCTACTACCATTGGCCAGTTCATAAAAGAGATTATTAAGTCACATGATAAAGGTGATAATGAGAATCTGATTTAAGGCTCTCTGCATAGTTTCTTAATCTTTAATTTAAATGGAGTTATAGCAAATTTAAAGATTCACTAGAACTTGAAACATTAATTATATGTCATATAATTTACATCTAATATCAATCAAACTGATTTTTAAATAATCTATGTCAAATAGGGATTCTTAAATAGCTCATGCAAAATATTGATTCTTAAATAAATTACTCAAATATTAATCTTAAATAACTCATAAAATATCAATTTCAAATAACTTGTGCAAATATGCGTTTTAAATAACATAAGCAAAATATGCGTTTTAAATAACACACGTAAAATATACATTTTAAATAACTTGTGCAAAATATTTTCATGTTAAATAACTTGCACAAAAGATGCATTTTAAATAACTTATTTTGGGCATTATAAGTAACTAATTCACTCTAACGTAAATAATAGTTTTATTTCAAAAGGGAGTTTTGCCTATATCCTTTATATTACAATAATCTGATATAATAAAAAGGTGCTTAATCACACCTCTGATAATTATTAACCTACAAAACTTCATTCTGACGAACATAGCATAAATTAATAAACATGAAATTAAAACTAAAGATAGATGGCATAAAAATAAATTGCATAAAATGATCAATAAAGTTATAATTTAGAAATAAAGAATTTGTTTGAAATGGTTTTATAAAACCTAAATATTTATGATTATCTAAATTATTTACGATCAAGCAAGAATTTTGAGAGTGCTCTAAGCTTTAAATAAATGTAATATAAACTGTTTAGTGTAATGTTTAAATGATATAATTAATTACGAGATGGATTAGTTAGCTAGCTTTTCATTTAGAATGAATTTAGTTATGAAATTACGTATTCTGCAGAATGATTTACCGGTAATCTTGGTAGTGAGTCTTTCTTGTGCGTCTTCTCTCTGTTAAATCGGCTGTGGCTTTTCTAGGTTTGAGTCTAGATGCAGCTGAAAAATTTACTTCTGTGGTGGCTTTCCCCATTACTCTGGTCAGGAACTCTGGGATTTCAGGTGTAGCTTCTCCATCACATGAATGGGCTTGGATTGAGGTCGATGTTTTCTTTCATTTGGTAGCAGCTTGTCCGGGACAAATAGATGGCTGTCTATTGTCTCTAGCCAACGGTCATCATTTGAACAGCTTGGGTAATAGCTTTCTAGAATTCAGTTTGCTAAATTAATGCAGGAACGGCTTTTTTTTAATTATTTTTGGCACTGGTCTTTCAGGAAATATATCAGCAGCAACAACAATAATTTTCAACAGCAACAACCACTACTTGATGGCTACTACAGGCCTTTTTTACATTCTATTTTTTGACAGTAGGTCCTTCCTCCTTTTACACTTGGCACATCATTTGTTTACTGGTTCGAACTTTGCCTTTAACTAAATACCCACTTAGTTTTAATATTTGCTATAGTTAAATCTGGACTTAAAAGCTCTATTATTCCAATTTGTGTCATAGCTACATCCAGGGCCAAAAATATATTTCCTAGAGTCTGGCAAGAGCACTTAGTATAAATTTATGCCTGACTGAATTTTATAATTTGTCTTAGTTATAATTTTAAATGAGTCAAGTTTCAGCCAAAAGATTATTTTTAGACGAAATGTTAAAACTCGTAAACAAATTACCAGCTTGTGTAATTTTAACAAACAATAGAACTTGAAAATTATTTAAAATGAATATTGAATTTAAATAATTTTATAAATTTAAATAAATAATTTTATAAATCTAAGCCTATTATTTTGTTATATACATACATTCTAACTACACACTGTTATGTTTACTTCAGTTTTAACAAACGTAAATGAATATGCGCGTATATAAGTATATAAGACTGTATTTTCATATTATAATTAACAAGGCGATTATACACATACATACGCGGCAATATTACAAGCACACTCAAAGTTTTAAATTAAAAAAACACATGCAATTTGAGTGAAACAAAATAGACTATTAGAGAATATAATAGCTAAAACAGATCCAACTGTTTCAGTAGCATAGCACTTCGGAAAGAAACCTGGTTTGAGGGCGCAGATTATCATTTGTCAAAGCCATCTGAATCATTAGTAAAAACCAATTGACCATACAATTGGGAATAAATGATTTGGATTTGAACAGGAGCACTATCGTTGCATGGAAGCAATATTTGAGAGAAGTCTGTAAAGAAAGTCTGCTACCTCACTCATCCTGAAAAATTAGAGGCCCAGGAAAAATTGTAGAGATTGACGAAACTCAATTTACTATACACAAAAACCAACAGGGAAGAATTCTTCCACAACAGTGGCCATTTAGTGGTTTATGTAGAGAAACAAAAGAGTGTTTCATGGTCTCTATTCCAAGTCGAACAGCATCTATTCTCCTATATGCCATTAAACAACATATAGCACCAGGATTCTGCATATATTCTGATTGTTGGAAGGCCTACAAAAATGATGAATTGAATGCTTCAGGTTACCAACATTTCAAAGTAAATTATACTTATAATTTTGTTGATCCTTCTATTGGGGTGCATACATAAAATGTAGAAAGACTTTGAAGCTAGTAAAATGATGTAATAAAAGAGAGAGGAGGACCACTTGACATCACCTGGAGTCGTACTTAGCCAAATTCATGTGGCAATGACTGCACCATGATAAAGATGTATTCAATGCTATGTTACAAACCATTAGTATATCATTGTTGTAAGTTTTAAAATTTCTAAATTACTGTAATCTGTCCATGCCTTGTGTTAAATTATTTTTTTAATCTGCTGTTATTAGTTAAGTATGCTACAATCTCTTTGAACAAGCTTCTCCAAATAATTTTGCTCCAAAAGTCTCAAAATTTGAAGGTTGCTTTTGCCTATTTTGAAACTGCATTGAGATGTTATATTTTGTAAAATTACCATCGTTAAATAATTGTTTGCTAAAGCCTACTGTTAAATTATGGCATCGTTGTTGTATTTTTTAATCTGCTGTTATTAGCTAAGTGTGCTGGAAACTGTTTGAATAAGCTTCTCTAAATAATTTTGCTCCAAAAGCCTCAAAATTTGAATGTTCTTTTTGCCTAGTTTCAAATTGCCCACGATGTATTCATCTGCGTAAAAAAAATCCACATTAATACCGTCAAAAAATAAAAATAATCCCAACAAATTGTATTTCTAGCACTCCAAAATAATTAATACATCATAATAAAACTAAGCAGGTATCTCAAAAGATTAGTTCAGTTACATTCTGATTAAATTTGTCAACCCAAGCAATTATATTTTTCATGTGAAAGATTTATTATGTCACATTTCATTTTGCAACTTTCTTTAAATAATTGTTTGCTAAAGCCTGCTTTTAAATTATGCCATTGTTGTTGTATTTTTTAATCTGCTGTTATTATTTAAGTGTGCTGCAATCTGTTTGAACAAGCTTCTTTAAATAATTTTGCTCCAAAAGTCTCAAAATTTGAATGTTTGTTTTGCCTATTTTCAAATTGTTCATGATGTATAACTTTTGTAAGTATTTTTTTTGTAAGTATTTGTGGATTTTTGTGTGTGTGTGTGTTGTACTTGGGTTTTTTGGATGTTACGAATCCAATTTAAAAATTAACCAGGGGGAGGGAGGTTGTGTTTTATGTCACATTTCATTTTGCCAAGTGATTGTATTTTTTAATGTGAGAGATCTAGCATGCCACATTTCATTTTGCAACTTTTAGTATGATGCAATTCACATTTTTTCTTTGTGATTTAGAAATTTGTTAGGGGAGAGTTTTATGTATTTCACCAATTTCTGTTTTTGTAATTTGTATTTTACTTATTTTTGAGCGATTTCTTTGACAAAAATGTATCATTTGTATGATTCTTGATGGGTACTGCAACATCGCCTAATGGCACAGTACAGTGCACCAAACAGCACTGAATGTATAAATACATATTTGTTATGTTTTATATGTGTGATTTTCTAATTTGTATTTATAAAAATTATTTAAGATTAATAATGAATAGTTAGTTTCTATTCTTTAATAATTTTTATCAGTTTCCCATTAAAATTCTTAACAAAATTTTTGAATTGTACAAAATTCAGTATTCTTATTTTGTTACTTTTTCTAAGCCACTAATCAAATAGGAATTAATTAAATATCTTTGAGGTAGATGTTTTGCAAGTCACCAATCAATTAGAAATATAATGTTCTTGTTCTATTTTACATATAATATTATAGCTTAAACAAAATTTATTTTTTATTTAAAAATTTATTAAATGAGCTTAATGAATTTAAATATATGCATTTCTTTGCAGACCATTAAAATTATGTCACAGACTATCAGTGTTCCATCGACCACCAGTTGCCAACTACTGTAGTATATAATAATCTAAAAATTAGCATGTTCAAATTGTCAAAGACTTATAAAAAAAATTCAGTTCATTTTCAATAATACATAAATACACATAAATGATGCATATATATATAAATAGATGATATGAATTAAAGCTATTAATTACTTCTTCATTAATTTTTTTTAATGGTAAGTAAAAGTTTTCTTTAGAAAAATATTTACTCTTTTGGCAGACTGTCATAAAAATTTTTTTTTAGTCAAGTTATTCTTGATTAATTGTAAATATCTTTTATAAAAAATACTCCAGCAAGTTTTTTTTTTGTTCCTTAATCTAGAAAGGTTTTTGGAGTTTTTTTTTTTTTTTTTTTCAAAATAAAATTGTCTAAAAATCAATCATTTGTTTTTTAGACTTTTAATTAAATAAAAAAATTATTTACTAGTTTTAATTTTAAATTATAGATTTTAAATTTCATTTTCACTAAAGAAATTATTTATTTAAAATAACTCACCAGCTGTAGTTTACATGTATATGATGCAATATGTCTATCTGTGCTCTTCTGCATATAGATAAAACATTATACACAAACTAATTCTTCAGCAAGTTGATGGACTCTCTTGGTAAGCTGCTCCCTTTTAAAAAAGTCAACTGGTTTATTTGCATTTTCAGGAAATGGTATAATCCAGGTAACTGTTGGCCTGTAGGATCTCCCTTCAGTCTCTATGCTGTATGACACACACACACATCCATATATATATATAGGGATGGAGAACATAGAAACTGGGTCTTGCTTCCATGTGAATCCAAACTCTACCATTGCAACAGCTGGATCCACTGTCTTGCCTTCAATTATATCTTCATGGGAATACTAATCTATAAAACTGTAAAAACTCCTCTGATCTTGTTTTCAACTTTTTATAGTTGGGGGGAATACAGTAATTAAAAATAAGTTTTTCCTATCTTGATTAAAAAAAGTTAATGACTCTTTTTCAATTCAACTTAATCTTTTGAAAAACAACTTTGTAGAATTTTATCAAAATATGTTATATAAGCATTAATTACAAAAAAATTTGCTAATCAAATAGATAGTGGAATTTTATAATTACTAGTATATCTGTTGTAACATAAATACTTGCTTAATTTTAATTTAAATTCAAAATAAAATATTAATTAGATCTTTTTTAATGTTTAATTTATATATATTTAAATTGAAAATTATTTAATCCTTAACTGTTATTCCAGTGTAATATAAAAAATATATACAATTTTTTTTTCTGTTTATTTCTGCTTTTCTTTTCAACTTTATATATATATATATGCACATGCACTACTATTTTTTGTTGTATGCAATGAGACACATAATGGTCTCAATATCTTTAGTGTGAAAGTCTTATTTATTAAATATATATGTTCAATGGTTAGTAATATTGTTTAATTTAGTTATTTTTAATATTATTAGAATATGCACATCTTTAAATTCATATTTCATAAATGCTAATCACATTTAATAGTTTGTTTATATATATGTGTATGTGTTCAATTAACATAATAATTGTTTAATTTTTGTTTTATATTCATACATGGGGACTCATCCAAAAAAACAGTCTTTTGAAAGAAAGGGGTATCCATATCTATTAATTAACCTATATATGTATGATTTTAAAATGTGATTGATTACCAAAAATAAATAATAAAAAAATTATATTTTGAGATGAGATGACATTAAATTGATTATCAGAGCCAACCTGTGGAATGCCATCCCAACCTATGGTTTTGAAATAGTTTTGAGCCTGCTTCCCATTACATAATTTGGGACTAACAACATGAGGCCTGATTTAAAAATGAAATCCCCAGACAGGAGAGTGGATAATTGTTGTCAAATAAGACCAGCTAAAAAAGGGGTATAATAAATAAATAAACAAAATTAAAATAAAATATAAGATTGACATGAGGTAAAGAATTAAGATACATGGGCATAATAGCTATATTGGAAAAGAGTTCAAACTCAATAGGATAACAGTTTCAGGTGGTATTGAGTGTTGAATAAAATTGCATGGTTAAGGAAAAGTTGATATACTACTTAATAAAAATATAATTATATGAAAAATTGGAAATATATAAGGAGTAAGAATAATTTTAGAGGTTAATTAAAAACTGAAATATTGAGGCAGGGTAAATGGATAATATTCAGATATGCAATAAAAATTAGAAAAGCAAATGGATCAAACAGAAATGCAATAAGTAAGATCAAGCACAGATATCCATGATGGAGATTATATGTCAACATGCAAAAGGAATTTAATGGGATGCAACAAAAAAGTATGCAAGATTTGATGAATTGCAACAAAAAATAGAAGAAAATTTTAATGAAAGCAAACATATATTAAAGGAGATGCAATAAAAAGGGCATCAAAGATTTAATGAAATAAAACATGAACATGAGGAAAGATTTAGAAAAACACAAAAGACAATAAAAGAAATGCATGAAGAGATGAGAGCAAAAAGTATAAACACAATTAAAAATCTTTCAAGGAATTGGAAAAAGTGATTTAAGGAAATGAAAAAAAAAACAAGAGAAGCATGGAGAACTGTTATAAAAATTAACCTTGCAAGTAATAGAAAATAAAAATGAAAATGACCAATCAATGATGAAGTTGCAAGAAAGTGTGAATGAGTTAACTATAAAGATTAAGGACCTGGGAAGTTGTGAGTGAGAAAATAGTTTCTGAAAATAGTCAAAAGAAATTTAATGAACTTAATGTATCAATCATCTGTAGGACAGAGAAGATGGAGCATAATCAGCAAGCCCTGTAAACCAATGATTCCAAATATAAAAATGATCAAAAAATAGACCAAGAAAATCCTAAAATATTATTTTTTTTTTTGTTTTTATTTTATGTTAATTTATTCATATATTTTTAATGAAAATTATTAGTATGTTTTAAAGCAAAATTTACTACTTATAACAGGCAATAATAATAATAATAATAATAATAATAATAATAATAATAATAATAATAATAATAATAATAATAATAATAATAATAATAATAATAATAATAATAATTACATATATACATGGTATTTTATCATAGAATAATTATTTGACATACTTACAAATATGTACAATTTGTATGATTATATATATCAAAACAATTGAATAAAAGGTTATAAGACACCCTCATATATATAATATTATTCGATGTCTGTGTTTTTAAAGCAATATATGTAATTATATAACTGAATATTTGTAAATACAGTAACTAAATAATTATTGTATGACCATTAAACCAATAGTAAAAAGAGGTTATATTCGATATAAATCAAAAGTGCCAATATCACATAAAATGGCAGGTTTGAAGTCCTTCTTATTTAGAAATAATAGTCTTTGCAAATATTCATCGGATAAAGGCAAAAATATTGAAATATATTCGAATGAATTGTTAAATGTTGGCGACAGTTATAATCATATATATAATGTTATTAGAGATTTTAATACAAAATATAAGAATAACAATTTTAATAATAATATTGATTCTCCTGCTAATAAAAAAATATGGACATCAATCCCATATATTTCAAATGATCAAGTAAATTTTATGAGGTATATGTGATATTGCATTTTATACATGTCCTACATTAAACAAATTAATAAATAACTCCAAAGATTAAACCTCATTTATAAATAAAAATTGTGTCATTTATAAATGGATATGTAGGTGTGGCAGTGGATATATAGGAGAATCTAGATTATGTTGGAAAAAAGAACTAAAGAACACTTGCTATTATTAAAACGAGTTCAGAAATCAAAATAAAATTGCATAGTAGAGAATAATATTTCAGCATCTGTTTTTTATGTCAATAATAAACCATGTATTTATGGTTTTGACTTCAATTTTAACAATGTAAAAATATTGCAAATTGAAAAAAATAACAATAAAAGCAAAATAAAAGAAGCTATGCTAATATACAAATATAAATATGACTTAATTAACAGGCAAGCAGCAAACATTAAGATCATGGAATTGTGGGAAAGTTAGCATTTCAAAGCTTTAGTTGATAAAGATTACTGGGATAATCGAAAGTGCTCCTAAGTGGATAAAATTTTTAATTATTTAGTTACTGTATTTACAAATATTCAGTTATATATATATAAATAAAATAACATGAGGAAATTCACCTAAATATAGTCTCTCAATTTAATTTTATTCTGATCAGTGTTTATATAGGAAAAATAAAAAAATACAAAGCTAACGAAAGAATGCTGCAATGAGGACCTTTAACAGTATTAAGTGAATTATACTATAATTAGGGACATTTACAATAAAATAGGAAACAGAAAATACATCTCACTACAGGTTAGAAAACTAATGTATGAATGATCAAGTAGCTGTGATAAATGTCTGATGGGGCTATTTTCTTGTCTTTTTGTTTTATTGTCTCTTATTTGTTTTTAAAAGTATTAAGATTCTTCTTGTATTAATATTGTAAAGAAAATTGCACCTTGTGCCATAAGGTATATAATAAAAATGTTGTATTTCATATTTCTGCAAAACCAGTTATCATAGAAATTTATAAAAATTACAGTTTTCAAAAGCCATGCTGGAAAAACACTAAAAGAGCATCTAAATCGCTTGGAAAGATATTTTAATTTAACATAATGATAGAGAAATGTAAATTGTCACTGTATGTAGCTACTTACAAGCTGATGCTCAAGAATGATGGAATTCTTTCTTCACCAACCTTAGAGAAACACTGGAGAGGAACTTTTGGACAGAAGAATATCAGGAGTCTATCAACTATCAAATAATGCAGGAGAAATTCCTTTCAGGTGATAAAGAAAGGTTGTTCTCATTTTTTTTAGAAGGCAAATAACCAAGCTAAAAAAACTGGATATGTATGGATTAACTGAGAGATTATAAGAATAATTTGGTATAATCTGCCTTTCAAAATTGAAAAAAATGATTTTGAGAAACAATAGAAAAACCATTACACAAGTGGCAAATAGACATGAGTCACCATAATCAATCAAATAAGCAATGGGAAAAGATTTGGGAACAATTCACAGATAAATGATTAAAAGTGCAAAAAAACAGTGATGCCAAACTATGAAAAAAAAAGAGGAATCAATCATTTGAAGTTCCAAAATTAGGAACATGGATTCAAAGAACAGTGACACTCACATTAAAGATAGCTCCGGATATGAATCCCAAAATATGTCACCCAAAGCAAGATATAGCTACATTCATAATATTAAATAAAAAAAGTGAATAATCGATTTTTCAAGTCATCTCAAATAGGACAACCACTAAAGAACTATTGAGAGAGAAATAAATAGTATTTCTTCTGTATAAGGAAGGCCCGAAATGTTGATGAATATGGATTTGTAAATAGATAGATGAATTTATGTATTTTTTTAAAAAAAAATGCTATATATTGAAACCATTTAATGTTGAAACTCAATGATTTGAATGAAAGAATATGTCAGAATCTGATAGTCAGGTAGATAATGCATGTAAGTAGTACTGTGATATGTCTTGATGGAGGATATCTGTTCTATAAAAAATAAAATAGTCATACATCACATGACCCCATGGGGTCATGTAATATATGATTTTTTAGTTTTAAGACTATTTATGGTTTTTGCTTTGGGTCTTAGGTGATATTGTATTGCTAAGACTATTAATATATGCTTTGGCTGAAGATCTCTCAGCCCCATATAGATGGCTGGGTTTGAAAACATTTAAATGTCTGAAACTTTCAGATTTTCTACTCAATAGGTAACTCTTAGATAAATGTTGGCTTTGGGTTGGTATTTTTAGATCTAGTGTCTGAAACTATCCTAGTGCCTCTCTGAGAGTGCCAAAGCACAAAACCGTTGGTCAGGAGTTAGGGGGTGGTTTTCTGATAGAGTTATTTTAAATGCTTTGTTGAGCAATTAACAAAGCCCTTTATTGATATCTGTTCTGTCTTGTACTAATAGGTATGCTAACTTGTCTTGAATTTTCGTGATTGGATGTAAAAATCACAGAGACAAAACTCTCCGTACAATAGCAAGCATAAAGAATGATGATCATATGGTGTAAAAATCACTTATATTGATTTTAATAATTATATTTAAAATAATTATATTTATAAAGCACATACTCAATATGTAAAGTAATATTTATTAAGGTTATGTGCCTGAAAAAACAACACTAGGGACCTCTGCAAATCTTTAACACAAGATTTATTTAAAAAACAAGATTTTGTAGAAAGGGGAAATGATTTTTTTTTTAGTTCAGTAAAATAATCCAGAAATCATCTATGATAAGAGTTGATGATTTTTGATATTAATTATTATTAATTTTATAGATACCTATGTATTGTAAACCACACTTGTGGTGTGTCCTAATGTGATGGATTCAATGGAAGGAGTTAGAGCAGAAGTATTCATATATTCAGCTAGTGATTTTGGAAAATGACATCAATGTTAGATTAGGTATCCACATGTATAAATCTTGCAGGAATGGCAATAGTTAAATTCAAAAGAATTAGAAAAAAATGGAAATGCAAGACATTTCTGCATTATAAATTGTTCAGTTTAAAAAACAATAACAGCAAATATTTTAAAGTTCAGACTACAAACAAAAAAATAAGATTATAATCTAAATACTTGATCCTCCAAGTGCATGTGTGTATATCCATAAATGAATAACATTTAGTTGTTGTTGTTTTTTTTAAATAAAAAATAAAAAAATTGAAATTTGGCCAATTCATAATTTTTTTTTCTTTATCATAAGCAAAAGTAAATCTTTTGTTTTGTATGTATGTATAATTAGTAATGAAAATTAATTAAATTATTTAGATAATAGAAATAGTATCTATACTCTATTGTTTTTCTCGCATCAATTTTGGAAATATAAAATAATAAGAAATATACTTTGTATTTGTAAAACAATTGATATGCATTTCAAATGCTGAGTGCTAATCTATTTAATTAAGGCTTTAAGATAAGAAGTATTTATTTTTATTGAAGAAAAAGAATTTAAGTAAAAATTAAAAAAAAAAAAAAATATATCTTAATTAAACAGACTGATTAAACAATGACTTTAAAAAAATTGTAATTATAGATGGATGAATAAAATGATATTTATTATGTGGTGGGGATTTTTTTTTTTTTTTTTAAGGAAGACGAGATTAAATTAAAGTAAGTTAAAAAAAATTTCCTTGAAAAGACAAAGATGTAACCAATAGAAATCTAATTTAGCAGCCATGAAATTAAAAGACATATTGTCTTTGACTATACAATTAGTCAGTTATGTATGCACAATTATACTATGGTGGTATTTAATAAAATAAATTAAGTAGCAATTTGTAATACAGAAAATCATTTACTAATTGATGCCACTAGTTTTCTCCATGAAGTGTTTCATAGGAAGCAAACAGATGGTTGGTTAACTTTTAAAAGTATATCTATTTGACTCTTAAACCATGCAAGTCTTGTCAATATCAAAAGTTTGCTGTCTAAAAAGTACTGATGCCAAAGAATTTGAGTTAATAAGCTGACTCTTGGCCACTAACCACCACTGATGAATATCTCAATCATCTACTTTTAAAATATCACAATTAAAAAAATATATATTAGCAAGAAGACAATTTTTTTTAACTTTATCAAAAAATATTGTAAGACTTGCAATCTGGAAACTGTGACAATAAAATCCTTTAAAATATCTATATAAACTACATTTAATAAAGTTAAAAGACATTTCTTTTAACTAAACTTTCTTGTTTAAAAGAGATAGTATGATTATACTTTTATATCTGAAAATAAAAAGAAATCTATAGTAAGATATTTATGTATATATTAAGTGAGAAGACGTTATTTATTGTGTACGTGTGTTTGATGTTTGATAGTATTATTTAATTAGATATTATAATATTATTAGAATATACACATCTTTAAATTCATATTTTATAAATATTAATCACATTTAATATTTTATTTATAGACATATTTGTTCAATTAACATAATAACTATATTTAATATGTTTATAATAACTATATTTAATATATTCATATATGATCTGTAAATAATGTGTTAGGGTTACAGATAATTTGATTGTTAGTGTGTTTGTAATTTTTTTAAAATAAATATAAATAATTAAAGTTTAGTTACACTATACCATTTTGATTTCATTTAATTATAGGTAAAAATTCGTCTTATTTCCAGAGAAGCAAGTTCTCAGGCAAAATCTTTAGCTGGCTGTAAACGGAGTAATTGTAAGATATGACTGATTACCAAAATAGATTAAAAAATTATATTTTGAGATAAAATAGCATTAAATCGATCACCAGAGTAACCATTGAGACACCATCCCAATTTGCTTTAAAAATGGGCATCTAGCTATGTTTAACAAGAAAAGATAAACAACAAAAAAACCTGATAAAACTATCATCTACCACTGCCTCCTTCAATCAAGTAATATACAATAAACTTAAATAAATAGCTTACTATAAGGGAATAATATAACCAGAATCCTTCCATTGAGGAATAGTAAAGGAAAAGAGAATTTTTATTCGGCAATTGACCAGCCAGTGTTTTCTTTTTTTTACTATTCTTCCACAGAAGATTTTGCCTTGCAATGATGATTTAGTTATGTTTACTTAACTTTTACCTTAATTTAATCCAAGTAAAAGTATCAATTTAACTACATATGGGTGAAGTAGTTTATGGAAAGCAGTGACAGAGTATTTTACTGATGAGCAAACTTCCTAATTCATAAAATGAATTTTTTGTGTCCCATCATGGATATCTGAAAGAAAACTCCTCTGCTACATAATCACCTGAATATTATTAAGAATAATCACTTTTGATTGCACTACTATTGATCTGAAATGCTGGATCAAAAAGACATGTTACTTAGTTAACCTAAGATCAATAGGAAAAAAATGAAAATCAATGCAGACAACTTTCATAGTTTATAATTAATCAATTAAGGAAACAATACTATTAGTAATAAGTAATACTGAATTGGCAACCTTTAATGGTTGCTTGAAAAGTCATGTGACATTTAAACATCAGAAAAGCAATCTGAGTTCAATTGCTTTTTTTTTTTTACTTTATTCATTATAATCAATTCCAAAAATTTTTGTCTCATAAGTTTATCACTGTACTACTGTACTAAAATACACAGGAAAGTTTAAAGCATAGATATACAGAAGTCAACTTTCTTAAAAAATGACATACACAATTATATATATATACTCACATAAAAGATAGCTTCCAATTCAAATTGAGAAAAAATTTCTCCCAAATCCTTCCACTGAGAATATTACTCAATTCTCCTGAATCCTTCCATTCAGGATATTACTCACCAGGGATATTTAAATGGCAATTAATAAGCAGTTTTAAAATTGTTCCACAGGTTTTGTAGATTTCATTCCTTGTTTTATTCTCTAGCTATGAATGACAAGAAATCCATTTATTAGTTGTGTTAACAAATACTAATCAATACTCAATATAAAAAAAAATAAAACCGAGTTTAAACATAAAATTTAGTAAGATTTACTGTATCAAGTATACTTTCAACCATAAATGATGTGAAAGCATTGAAAGTATACTTGAAACAATAAATCTTACTAAATTTTATATTTAAACTTTGTTTTAGTATTTATTACATTAGTAGTTGTAATGACAGAGTATCAAAATATATTCAATACTCAAGTGATTGACACACAAGACTAACATGCAAATTTATATACCATAAACCTATTTATATACATCATCATCATCATCATTTTCAACCATTATCAATTCACTGTAGGATGAAGGTCTCTCCAATTTCAACCAGTTTTTCTGATATCTAGCCCCTCTTCGCCACATTACTCCAGCACACTTAGTTCATTCATTCATCTCACATGTGGTCTCTTTCTAAATCTTTTGAAATCTTTTGGAATCCAATTTAAGATTTCAACTTTTTATTTATTATCATTTCTTTTAGCATTACATTCTGCCCAACTCCACTTCCATCTTTTAATTCTTTCAATGATGATAGTAATACCTTTTTTTTTTTTTTGGCCCATGTATTTTATTTTCAATCTCTTCTTGTTACTTCTAACATACATCATTCCATAGAGATCTGAAATCTCTGTATTGCTCTTCTGTTAAGTGTCCAACTCTCAGATCCTTAAGTAATAACCAATAAAATACATTTATTTAAAATATTCCTTTTCAAACACATAGGCATATTTCTTTTTAATATTAAATTATTTCTACCAAAAACACTCCAATTAAGTTTAATTTTATGATTAATGTCATTCATTGTTACCATCTGTAGTAATAATCCAAGGAATTTGTAGTTATTAAAACAGGCAAAACTCACTATACTATGATCATGTGATGTGTATTTGTAGTTATTAATTTCTTCTAACTCATCATTTAACAATTTACCTTTACTTCTATTTTCTTACTTTCATCTGATAACTAATGCAACATTACCTGAAGCTCTGAAGCATTATTTGCAAAAGCAATTACACCATCTACAACATCTAGATGATTTAATTAATCTCCATTTACTTTTATTCCATTAGTTTCTCATTTTAATCTACAAATTATTTCTTGCAAAACTGTTGTAAAAAGTTTTGAAGATATGAAGTTACCTTATCATATACTTTTTCAATGACCTTATCATATACTTTTTCAGTGTTAATCTTCCTAGTATCATTATGTAATCTAATCATTGCTGTTGGATTTTTATAAATATTCTTGAGAATACACTTGAGTGCTCCAATGCTTTAATCACTGAAGATATTCTTTTAGAATCAGTATAAATGTCCATAAACTACATATCTAAAGCATAATGGTAACTCATAATCATTGATCCTCACACATGCATATATATTTAATTGTGTTAAAATTTTAAAAATAAATTATCTACTTACTGTTTCATTTACAGAGTTTGAATAATAAACATATATATATATATAAATTATTATCAATTTCAATATTAGATATTAACTTAATTACATATCGTGTTCTTTCTCCAGAGATATTATTTGCCTAACTTATTAAAGCTTACTGAATTAATTTTATTGTCAGTGACACGATCAATCAATGAGCAGAATAAAAATTACATATTAAAATATTTTTTATATAATTATTGAAATTTTAAAAAAAAATTAAATAAAAATGTAGATTAAAACTCTGAAATCATTTCTTGTTTATATTAAATTTTATCATATCGGACAAAAAAAAAAAAAAGATCGCCTTCGGCATTGTAGTTTCAGTACATTTTTTTAAAACCAAATTTGAAAAAAAAAAAAGCTTGAGGACAATGATAAAACTACTATTGATTTTTAAGTGAATAAAACAAATATTTTGTCGATATTTATGCAATATAAAATGATCTGAACAAATTTAGTGAATCGTATAAAATGTTGAACAAATACAATAGGTTTAAGCCAACAAAGAACTAAAATTGCTGTATTTAATTTCAAAATAATTAATTCGAAATTTTTTTTTAAAAAAAGTCGGTTTTCATACATGTTAAACATTTTTATCAAGACTTTTCAAATATCTAAAAATGTATCAATTTACATTTAATTTAAACTACTGACTGACTCACGAAGGTTATAAATTGTATTCGTGTCAAGTGGTTTTAATTTTAAACTCTACAATATCATAATTTAAGGACTTTAATGCATCTATTTTAAATAAACTAAATTTGTATTTGAAGAATTTCCTTTAATCTCATTCTCTGATCTTCTTAATTCATATTCATTAAAGATCTTTATTATCGTTATCTAATAAACTTAACTATTATCCTTACCCTATGTGGTTTAAAACAGTGATGAAATAATGAATTTAAGAATTAAAGTTCAAGTTATCAACTCCCACCTACCCAGCATTATAGAATAGGAAATTCTAAAAGAAAATATTCATGTTTATATAAAAAATGCTTATTCCATTAATCAAGTTCTTAGAATCTCATCACTATACCTAACCACATAAGAGTATAACAATTGTACTCTCATAACAAAATCTAGCCAGATAACAAATAGAACATTATACAATCATATTATTGTACAATTTATTCATTTATCTATCCTTTATTAGTATGTAATCACTATTTATTGTTAATAAAATTTTTGTTGAAATGAAAGTTCAAGTTGTTCCTTCTAGTGGCTAGACTTTAATCTTTTTATTTTTTGTGTTTGATTGTGCGTGACCGTAAAGAAATAGAATCAGAATTGGAGCCAGGATGAATTCTCGGAGGAGTAACATAAAAAAAAATCAATTTAGGATATGAAAAAAAAAACCTGCTGCATCCAGTTTGAAACTAGGATGCTTTAAACATCCTGTGACCTTCTAAATAATAACCATGCGATTAATCTTTCGATCCAAACATGCTGTTATTATGAATAACCATTAAAAAAAATAAAGATGAATATTTATCAAAAATAAAACTATTCAATGCTGTTTTTGTTTACTTTAAAACATAATTAGTATATACATCAAGAAATTATAATTAATTAATGTACTCTCTTATATTTCAAACATGTAATTGTAGACATTGGGGGAAAATATGCTAATGACATGTAAGATTTATTTTGATTCAACCAGATCTCTTCAAGTCAAACCTCACAAATTTACTGTATATGTTAGTTTTATCAAGCACTTATACCCAACTTAATTGCTTTTCAATACGTACATAAATTATTTTCAACCATTCATATATTTATTTTAAAAACTATTGATACATGCTTGGCAATAAAAATATGGCACATATATATATATTAAGTTCTCTCCCTGGTAATAAATTGACTAATTTGGCAATTGCGTATTACAATCAAGATATAACATTTAATCATCATCAACTCAAGCATATCGTTGCTTGCCATATTCTTAACACAATCTACTCCGTATCTCTTTGTTATTTCTTGTTGTAATGAAATGAATCAACCATTTTCAAAAGTTAATATAATTATTTTGAAATACTAATTCATTTGTCTTACTTAACCAATATGAAAAAAAAAAACCAGATGTATATAGCTTCTGAAAGCCTTTGTAGTTTTTAAATTACAAAATTGTGTAAGCAAATTTAATCTATAATAAATTGCTAATAACATAGTTACCCATTCAACTGCAACCTTTTATTTTGTTAAACTGGTAAATTTATCTTAAAACTTTTAACTATAGATAGCTCACAAAACTTTGTTATTACTTGCAATTAAATTTTATTTCTTCAAAATAAAGCTTATTCTATCTAAAAATCCTCCGACATATCTTTTATTGTTAGCACTGATCAAAGTTTAATTTTCTCTGCAATTAAGTATAATCCTGAACTTTGTGAAAAGTAATAATATTTAGATTTGCATCTCGGTGTTTTATTTATTTATTATAATATATATAATTTATCAATTTTTTTCTATTCTAACATATTTTTACAATCTTTTCATCATAAATTCATATATATATATATTGTACCCTTTTCAATAGGTCAGAAATAGACAAGTACAATAGATTACTAAAAATTTAAATTTTAGAGTATGCTCTTTTGATATGTTAATTATATTTTCTTAATAATATTATAGGGTACAATTTGAAGCTAAATAAAATATGTAGTATATAAAATTATAGTGAATCGTTTAAGAATAATTATGTAAAGCTTAAAATATGGTTGCATATGATTGCAAAAGCTGGCCATATTAAATAACTCACCTATAAATAGTTTTAATGGTTTAAACTTGTATTTAATAAATGCTATATTTAAAGTTATGAATTATATTTGATAATTAATTAATATCGTATATTTTAAAAATATATTTTAAATTATTTTTCCAAAATTTTATAATTATTTTATATAATATAATAAAGTGTTGCAATTTTATTATTTTAGACAGAAAAAATAGATTGAAAATCGTCTGCTTTAATTTTATATTGATCATGTGACTTCTAATACATGGTTAAACACACACACGCTTGTATGAATTAATAACAAAGTTTGAAATATTTAAAAGTTGTATCATAGGATTGAATAGAATTATTTACTTATCATAAAAGCTCATAGCAAATATTCAGTTAACTGTCGTTATTGCATGTTTAAACAATGCAGTAAAGACGAGTACAGTTAATAAAAAGTTGATATTTTGTTTAAATAAAAATAGATAAATTAAATATTAAAAGTGGAATAAATTCATTAAATATTATTCTAAAAGCTAATTTTAAAATATTTTTTAAGTAATTTATCAAAGTAATAATCAATTTGAAAGTAATATTTTAAATAATATTTTGGGTTTTATTACGTCATAATTTTTATTTTAAAATTTACTTCTGTAAAACTGAATTATATGTAAATTTGATCTCAAACTAAAAGTGAGAATCAACCAATCAAATGACGTTTTTCTGGAATATAAATACCATTGCACGGAGGTGATAAAGGTCAGATTAAAATATATCAGAAGATATAAAGGTGATATTAAATTTTAAATTTATTTTATTTAGTCAATTTTGTACTCTCGTAAATTTTATTTGCAAAACTAATTGATATTTTAAAAAGTATTTGCAAAAGAGAGTTAAACTATAATATATTTAGTAACTTCATTAAAAATGTTTTGCTAAAGTTTTAAAGTTCCTTTGCCGGTGGTATTTTATCAAATGCTGACTTAGAACTTCGCGATAATAAATGGATATGTCAAGAAGTAAAGTATACTCATTTTATAATATTTTAAAAATGTATATAATATTTGTTGATACAGGTTCATTAATAATGAACAGGAGGATTGTTCTAATGAATAAAATAGTAATGTGGACATTGTATAAGAAGCCCAGATAGAAAGATATTTTACCATCTAAAGGTAAAGATGCACTATTTTTATATGGAAGATAAACTTGTCTAAAATTAAGTAATAATAAGACAATTGTACTTTATGATAATTGATAAAATTTCATGTTAAAAGAGTAAAATGTTATCCTTTCTGAAGGAAACATTTTTAAAGAATATTTTGCAAGAAATTATTTAAGAAAGTGAATCACAGAAAATATTTGCTAAAGCATTTGATATATAAAACTTACGGTCTTAAAAGGGTTAAATGCATTTTAGAAAGGATTTTTTAAAAAACTTGAAGTATTTAAACTGATGAGAAAAGTACTAAATAGAAGTAAATGTACTAAATAAGAAACTTATGGGAGAAATGAATACATAAATAAATAAAAGGACAGAGCCATGGAAATAAAGATTGCGCAATAAGTTTATCCGAATATTTTTTAGTTAAATCGAAAGATGCATCACCTAACTAACATAGGAATATTCCAGAACAGAATCTTCGAATTATTATTTTGAATAGTGTATTTTATTATGATTCCAATAATTATCTTTCTAGTTTATAGAATCCATAAACTATTTATCTATAAATTTTTCTAAAACGGATTGATAATTATTTTTGTTTAATTTCAAGATTCAAAAAGACGTCATCCGTATTATTTTTTTTACTATGTATTTTTTTTTTTTTTTTAAAAAAATCGCTCACCACCGCCCGACCGACAAATTGTCTTGTCCGTCGTCATAGCAATGGGGGAAGGTAAAAATACTCTTGTAGAAATAAAGCGTTTTTGAAGAGAACATTCTTTTTTTTTTTTTTAAAAAAAAAAAACTTTTGAAAAAGAAAAACTTTTAGAAAGAAAATGGGAATATTTGAACCTAGGAAAAATATACGTTTCATCTGAAGTTTACATAAATATGCTTTTTGATTTATTTATTATTTATTTTAAAATGTAAGTTTTTGATTAATAAGTATAGGAACATGAATATTAATTATTTATGGTATAGAATCCTATAGTATAATATTAATAACTTAATTTAGAATATTTTAAATGAAAGCATGGATGCGTATTTTATGTATAAGATGTCATATCTAGTTGGAGAAAAGAAGACTGCAAAAGTGATATAGATGAGCTAATGTCACTTGGTAACAATTAATGAATTATTGATATTTATTATGATGTATTTTTTTTATAGATTGCTTATGTCATAATGTACGATGTATAAATGTTAAATATGCATTATACAACATATTTTAAAACATTGGGAGATCAGGAGTTATTTGGAATATGCATACTATGATTTTATAATGATAATATAACCCAACATGATAATAAATATTTATATGATTTTTTAAAAGAACTTTCATATTACTGGATGATCAAAATATTATGTGTTTAGTTTAGAATACTAAAGTAAAGTAAACTTTTCTTATGGTTTAGTAAGATTGCTCTAATTACAGTTGAATCTTATTTATTATTTGAATATGCAAGCTAGTAAATTTGTCGATATAAAAACCTGGTAGATCTTTAGGAAAAAAGAATAGGATAGTGACCTGGTATTAGTAATATAATAAACATGAATCCAGGAGATTATTAAGTTAGGATATTTGGGATATGAATAGTATTTCATAATATTTGTGAATGTGCAATGCAGTTAACATAGCCCTGCAATTGTATGCTTATTTTGGACAGTGTTTATTTTCTTGGAGCATTGATGATCAATAAAGCTGAATGAATAGCTTGACATCATTTATAGTATTTGAGGATATTAGACAGGAAAAGGTTTTCCCTCTAGTTTTATAATTACACTGTGCCATTATGTATATTTTGGTATGAGTTATGTGTTATACTCTAGTTTTTCTTTCCCATCCTATAAATCGCTATCTATTTTTCAAAAAGTAACTACATCGTACAGTATAGTATATTTAAAAGAAAATAATAGATGATTTTAGAGTTAAAGATATGCAATTGTTTGGAATGAGATGAATTCATTTACTTGTATGAAGAAATAGAATGTGTATGAATTAGAATTGGAAATCCAATGGACTTCAAATGAAAGAATCATAAAATACGTTATAAAGTTATTTATTTTTGGAAAATAAATATAAGATCTTAAGAATAAAATATGTAAAACAAAGTTGTTGTTTTTTTTTTTTTTGAAATATTAAATACTATTAAAGTATTTATTTCAATTTTTTTTTTAAAAAAGTACTGCATATTTTTTTTAATATAATTCTATAAAGTAAAAACGATCTACACAATAAGTTAGGTACAATTTATATGTATTCAATAATAGAAAATGTATTAGTAATTATAATTCTATAGTAGTATAATATTGTTATAATGGAATGTATTATAGTTGATAAATCCAATGTAGTGAACAATAATATCCATAATTTAGAGATAAATTATCAATAGATATTTTACGTAATATCGATAATATTGCTAAAGTGAAATTGTCTAGTAAAAAGAGGATATCTATGTTTTCGATTAGTATTATTTTATATTTATCCGTATTATGTTTTCTATAAAAAAAAAAATTAAAAAAGAAACATACTGAATAAATAATGGCTAAAGGATGTAAAATATATTTTGACTAAGCATTAAATAAGTACAATTTTTTTTATATAAGATTGATCAAACAGGGATTAATAATATTGTATCATTTTTTTATTATTATTATTTTTATTTAAGTCAGAGTAAAGACTTAACGAGGTTCGAATATAAAGAATGTATAATGGTACCAATATTTCAGATGTTTAAAATGTACATATTGTAAATAAATTGTTATGTTGTTAATGTTATAATAAACTTTATTCAAATTTGTTTTCCTCAAAATTTGTGTGTTGGTTTGTTATTTTTTTTCCATCTTCATGAAGTTGAACACAGAGTTAATAAAAGTAAACCCAATATTTTTTGCACAGAAATAAATAAAGAATTATTGTAAGAATTGGATTATTTATTAAGTAATCACATTTACATTATCTTATGGTCATAAGTTAGTTATCATAATAATACATTGGATTATATGCTATCAATTGCCGCACACTTTTATTTGTCAGATTATCAAATGCTACCACGTATTTATTATATTATTACATGAAGATAAAAGATTATATTAAATTATTTTATTGTTTTATTATGGTAATAAAGTTATAGTATAAGAAAGGATATACAAAATTAGTTATACAAATGAAGAATATTACTATTGTTTTATTATTATTAGTTTAGTCTAGTAGATTATGACATAAAATCACTTTTCATATTTTACTATCGTAATTTTAATTAACTTAAAGTAAATTTCATGAACCTGAGATTTTATTGGGCTAGATTATTATAAATAGAAGATTAAGATTTAATTATCAGTTTAATCTTAATGAGTAAGAATTATTTAAAGTCGTAAAAATACTATAAGTTTATTTATTTGAAATAGTAATAGCGGGGGGGTAGTGTTCTTATGCCATTGAGGTAATTAATATCTTGTAGGATATTGGCTCAATGTAATCTATCTTGTCACCCGTGTTTTCACTTCCAAGTCTCATGAAAATATTAAATATTTATTCAATTTATTTTTATAAAAAGAACCTTATTCGTATTTTAAATTTGAGCTAGTGAAATATTTAATTTTAATGCTGGATATTTTATTTATTAATTATTAACTGAGCTAGAACCCGTTTTACTTTATATCATATACTATCTGGAAGTGAGAGTGACGTTTGGCACGGGTAGAATATAAAACAATACTATATATATTTGCAGATCATTTTCAAGTGAAGGAAGATTGCAAGAATTGGAAAAAGAACAATCTCATATTAAAGGGGATTATTATTGGACTTTGTAAAGTTAGAAGAAAAGGTGAAGGGATAATTGATTTAAAAAGTGGACATGTACTCTACTACAAAGGCACAAATATTGAAAGTACAAGTGGAATAGGATTCATTATAAATAAAAAGTGGAAGAACAACATTGTAGAGATTGATGGTGTATTGGACAGAATAGCAAGATTGGTTATTCAACTTAATAGCAGATACCAAATGCAGATAATTCAAGTTTATGCCCCAACAAATTTTCATAATGATGAAATAGTAGAAGATTTTTATATGGATGTACAAAAGACATTTGATAAGACAAAACGACATTTTAAAATTGGTATGGAAGACTTTGATGCTAGAATTGATAAACAAATGAAAGATGAAAGTGCTGCAGAAAAATTTGGTTATGGTAATAAAAATGAGAGAGGACATAGACTTGTGGAATTTTCAGAAAAAGAAAACTTTATATAATGAATTCTTTTTTTTGAGAAAAGTGTTAAAAGGAAATGAATATGGAAGCATCCAAATTAAGACACAGTTGTATTGGATTATATTTTGACTAACAGAAAATACATATATGAAGATTATAATGTCCTTAACAAATTCAACACAGTAAGTGATCATTGATTAGTAAGATATAAGATACTTGTTAATGGAAAACTAGAGAGACAAAAATTACTAAGAAAAACAATATTTACAGTTAATATTCCTAATCTTCAGATATATTTTAATAAATTTAAATTAGAACTTGCAAATTATTTGCAAATATTAACAGATTTTAAACATGATTCTGATTTGAATGAAGTCAATAGAAAAATAACTGATACACTTTTAAAAACTGCAAGAAAGATAGCTGGTAGAAAAAAGCAGCAATTGACCAATAACATTTCTACTGAGACTAAAGATTTTATAAAAAATAAAAAAAAAGAAATTTGAAGATATATAAAAATGATGCATTAAAAAGGATTGAATATCTCAAATTTTGTAAAATGGTGTGAAAAAGAGTTGATAATGATATAAGAAAAATAATTGTGAAATAGCAAAAAAAATTGTGGAAGAGAATAAAAGTCTCAAGAGTTTAAATCAACATTTTACTTTTGGTAAAAAACTTATATAAGAAAAAAAATGAAACTTACTAAAAAGAGAAATGATATCATGAAATGGGCAGAAGAGTTCTATCAAGAATTATATAGTAATAAAGAAAAAGAATCTCATATATCTATTTATTGCCCATGAAAGTGAGACATGCAGTTAAATTTATGAAGCAGGGAAAAATTCCATATAATGATGAAATTATAATTGATATATTAAAAGAAGCAGGTGAAGAAATAGAAATTTTTTGGGCAAAGTTATATAACAAATGTCTAAATGATAAAAATGCACAAGATGATTGAAAAAATGCAGTATTAATATAATAAAAAGATGATAAGGAAGACATTAGAAATCACAGACCTATCAGTCTTATATAAAAAAAAAAAAATACTAAGATAAATACAATTCGTCTATAGAGAACATTGGATTTCAATCAACCAAATGAACAAGCTGGATTTAAAGTGTTTTTATTACAGTAGATCATACCCAAGTATTGAGAGAAGTTATAGAAAGGACCAATAAATATGAGTTGCCATTATGATTTGGATTTGTAGAATTATGAAAAGGCATTTATTTCTATAAGCATTTCTTCAGTGATTAAAGCATTGGATCATCAAGGTATAGATCCAGGATATCATATTTTGAAGAATATTTATAAAAATACAACAGCAACAATTAGATTACATAATGATATTAGGAAGCTAATGCTGAAGAGGGTGGGTGAGTCCATATCTCCAAAACTTTTTATAGAAATGCTGCAAGAAGTATTTTGTGGATTAAAATGGAAAGCTAAAGAAGTAAATGGAGATTATTTAAGTCATTTAGATTTTGATGATGTAGTTGTTTTTGCAAGAGTTATCAGATAAAAGTAAGAAAGTAGGACTAAAGATAAATGTTAAAAAAAAAACTAAATTAATGTTCATGGATTTTCTCAAAAGATGAAAATAAAGATTGATTTTGATGAGTTAGAAGAAGTTAACAACTATAAATATTTGGTCATATTATTACTACAGATGGAAACATAATGGATAAAATTAATCATAGAATTAAACTTCTTTGGAGTGCTTTTGGTAGAAATAACTTAATATTAAAAGGAAATATGCCTATGTGTTTGAAAATAAAGATTTTTAATAAATGTGTTTTATCAGTTCTTACTTATGGATCTGAAACTTGGGCACTTAATAGAATATCAATACAGAGACTTCAGACTACTCAAAAAATATGGAGAGATGCATGTTAAGAGTAACAAGAAGAGCTAAAAAAATGCAATACATGGGTAAGAGAACAAACAAGTGCTACTGACATCATTGAAAAAATTAAAAGACTGAAGTGAAATTGGGCTGGACATATTGCTAAAAAAGATAATAATAGATGGACAGTTAAAATCTTAAACTGGATTCCAAGAGATTGTAAAACAGTCAGAAAGAGACCATATTTGAGATTGATGGATGAAATAAGAAAAATGCAGAAGTGATGTGAAGAAGAGAGACTAGAGATCAGAAAAGATGGATTAAACTTAGAGAGACCTTCATCCTGCAGTAGATTGATAATGGTTGACAATGATGATGACTATTATATATGAGAAGATAATAAAATGGACAGTTATGGATCCTAAACAAGATCCATAACTTAGAAAAAGATTGTATGTAAGATAAATAGATAAGATGAGAAATTTACTAGGAGTGAGATGAGAAATTTACTAGGAGTGATGTAAAATTAAGAAGCTATGGATCTTAGGACCTGATTAGATTTGTAACAACTTTATCTTGCAATGAATTAATGATGATTGGAGAATGATGATAATGATAATACCATTAAGTATAATAACACGCATGCAGTTCAACAATTATGTAAAACTGATCTCGCATAAAACTATGACTGCAATAATATATTACAATTATCATTCTATGAGAATTATTTCATTTATATATAAGCCATTGAATCATACAGTTATCCATCATACATACAGACCTTTTTAACTCAGAAAAGAAAAAACAATAGAGAGCATAAAAGAGTCTAAATAGTTAAAGAAGAGTTTTGTGATAAATATAAAAATCAATTCGTGTATATCACATGCTAAATTTTTGTTTGTTTATTTGACATTCAATGAATATATCTTGCACAGCTAACTTTTCTTTCTGAAAAATTTTAATATCTTAATTTATTTCAAATTTACATACGTTTGTTCATCTGCATTATGCAAATGCAAATTTGAATTACAAATATAAATGTAGGAAAAAAATCAATATTATATTACCTATTTGTATTCTCTGTTCACTTATATTCTTCAAATGAAAGCAAATTAATATTGCATCTTTTAAAGTGTTTTTCAGACAATTTCTATAGTATAAATAGAATATGCCTTTCCTACATAAGTTTAGAACAAAATTTTTTTTTTGTAGAAATTCTCATCATTTACTTCCTTCATATGCTCAATTCAACAATGATATATAATATTGTAGATCATACTAAATGACCTTATTATTTTGTCATTATATTTGAGAAGTCCTTAAAGAAAATGTTTGCAGTTTTTTTATGCTATACCAATACTGCAAATCTCACTGTTTACTGAAATTTGTGTGATATGTATTTGATAAAAATTTTGAGGAAGATTTTCTCATGCGTGAATATCTTCAAGAAAGAGCTACTGAAAAAGATATATTCATTTGTATTAATGATTATATTACAAAACATGAAATTGATCAGAATAAATGTGTGTATAGATGGTGCACATGATAGGAAAGATGAAGGATATTGTTGCACATATTTTGGAACTATGTCCAAATGCCATTAAAAAAATCACTGTATTTGGATAGAAAAGCACTAGTAACAAAAAAAATGACATATTTAAAAAGTATTTTGGATGAAGCCATAAAAATGATCAATTCTATAAAATTTAGCCCACTTCAGTCCAGATTATTTCAAATCTTTTGTGATGAAATGGATAGCAAACATACTCACTTTTATTATTTACTGAAGTAAGGTGATTATCCAGAGGAAGAGCATTACTGAGACTTTTTGAACTCTATATTACTTTTCTTTTCATCAAAAAATCTAGAAAAAAAATTTAATGAATTTTTAACAAGTACTTCATGGTTGATGAGTATTGCATATTTAGTACATATATTTGCTAAGTGCAGTGAAATTAACTCATCACTACAAGGAAAGAATATTACAATGTTTAACATAAAAGATCAATTGTGTCTTTTATTAGAAAGTTATAGACCTGGATTTCCGAAATTGAACAAAATAAACTTGATTATTTTACTGCCTTGGATGAATTTTTAATTGAAATAAATTCTAGAGTAGATGATAAAGTTTCCAACATAATTTTAGAACACTGGCATGACTTACAGTTAAACATTTTCCAATATTTTTCAGAGCCCTCTGACGACAATTCTTGGGTTCATATTTCATTTAAAGTTACAACCAAACCAATAAATAGGTTTCACCATAAGTGATTATGAAAAAATAATTGATTTAATTATTGGCTATGACTTACACAAAAATACAAAGAGCTATCATTAAATAATTTTTGGATAAATTTAACAGAAAAGTATTCCAACTTGCCAAAACTAGCAATTCGAATTTTACTTCCTTTTACAACAACATATTAGTATGAGGCAGGATTTTCATATTGTGTTGCAACAAAATCAAAATACAGAAACCGACTCAATGTTGGACCAGATATAAGAATTCAACTTTCTAATATTGTGCCTGACATTAAAAAAATTTGTAATTCAAAGAACCAAAAACATTCAAGTCATTAAAATGCTATTGATTATTGATTATTTGTTATTGTTTATTATTTTCAAGAGTTCTGTTTTATATAACTAAAGTTTTGGAATAAATGTTTATTTTGTTTTTTAACTTTTATACTTATTTAGTTATTTGTTATTAAAACTGAAAAATCCAAAACTTTTGTAAAGTGTTTCACAATAGAATAAGTTTGGGAAAAGCTGCCCTACATGATAAAGTTATATCACTATAATGAAATGCTTTATTTTTTAAATGCATTATCAGGAAATGTTGCACTAAATATTCAAATCTCTTTTTTTTTAACCTAAAATGTTGGAAAGATTATTATTTAAATTAATTCATATTCTCAAACTGATAACCACCCAAAATGTCAAACACACACACACACACACAAACTACATAATAATGAAGAGAAAAAAGAGCATTTTTTAAAATTCCAAGTCTTTTATGAATAATAAAATATTCAATTAAAACTATGAAGAATGGAAAAGCTCTAAAAATAATGAATTATTACTTATGTTTTTAAAAAAGCAGGTGAAGAAATAAAAAAATTAATTTTGATTTTTATACCAAATGACTAAATGATGTAGACATACTGGATGCTTGGAATGGTGCATTGAGGAAATATTAGAATTTAAAGGCTTATTAGACTTCTACAGAACACAATTAATAGAATGTAATTCTCAATCATCATGAAAAAATTGTCCCATATGGTTTAGTGCAATAGTAGATTAGTGAACTCCAAAGCTTATGTCCATAAATCATAGTTCGGATCTGTAACTTCTCATCCCTAATGCCTGAGTTGCAAACCATTTGTTTATATAACAGAAAACATTGAACTTAACCCAACTAAAAAAAGAATTTAAATTTTACAAGTAATTATAGCAAAATGATCACATCTAAGTATCAAGTGTAATTAAAGAAAAGACCTATGAGGATGAATTGCTACTTTGCCTTGGGTTATAAAATTATATAATCAGTTTAGTTGTGATTAGAACTTTGAAACATCAAAACATAGGGCAAAAAAGTGGTAGAATGATGAAGATCATTCATTAAATTGAAATACCTGTAATAAACTACACAATAGCACCAGGAAGGTTAACATGATTTCATTTTCCCAATATCTTTACAGTAAATTTGCATGCAATATTTTGTGAATTAAAATGAAAAATTAAAAAAAAAAAAAAAACGAAAATTATTTAAATTTGAAAATGTAATTGCTATTGTAAAAAAAATATTTCAGAGCTTCAGAAAATGTTACAAAAGTTGCAATGTTCAATGACTTAAAAATATATTGATAATAATGAATTTAAAAAAAGGAAATAATAGATAATTTGATCAGATTATCAATACAGGTGGAAGATAATGGATGAAATACTATGTGCTTGAAAAAATAAGATTTTTAAATATGTTTTGCTGACACTTTTTTGTGGATTTATAATTTGGGAAATTTAATACTGTATAGACTTGGATAATTCAAAAAAGTATAGAAAAGTGTAATATGGGACAAATATGAAGAAATATGAAGAAATCAAAAATAAAATACTTAGATGAGAGATCAATGTGGTATTAATGATGAGACTGAAACATAGTCATGCCAGAAATGTTGCTATAAGATATGACAATAAATGGACAAATAAAGTTTTAAACTAAATCTCAAAAAATTGTAGACCGAACCAAAAAGAGACTATCTATGACATGAACTGACAAAATACGAGTTTGGAGAAAAGAAACTATAGACCAGTAAAAGAGGATTAAACTTGAAGATTCTTCATAGATTAATAATGTTTAAAAATGATGTGGTCAAACCAACATTCAGATTATAACAAACAGTACATTTACTCAGAATGAAGCAGCTTATAAATATGTGTGTATGCACTTTAAGATAATTCCATTCATCTACCACTTGAAAAACTAAGTTTTGACTCTCCACCATGTTTTAACACACATGCATATATAGCATTAAGTTCAATTTTATTAAAAATTCCTAAAATGATATCAACTGAAAAAAAAACATTATTAATTTGATTAATAAAGTAACTGAGTCCAGCTTAATAATCTGGTGCTTAAATATAAATATACCCTCCAAAGCAAATGACCAGACAAATTATTAGTATATGCAAAGCACCCAACCTTACAAATTATTGTTATAAAAATAATAACAATTTTATTAATTCTAAGCTTCATTATTAGATTTAAAAAAAAAAAACAGAAAAAGTTTTTCTTCCATATAGGACAATATTATTGCATCAATACCAACAAAAGATTAACTTTTTATTCTTGATACTTTAATATATGTGTTAGTAGGATCAATAAATTAGAAATAATAATATTAGTTCAGTCAATTAAATTATCAACTATTAATAAACTATTGATAATAAATAGACTATCTATTACAAACACTTTGTAAGGCCTCTAATAGATTTTGTTAAAATCAGGAATCAAAATATGAAATAAGTCAATACATATTTTATACATACCTATTGATATAGATTGCAGACAAATCATAAATTAGTATATTTTCAAGAATATGGGCATTAAAATAAGTATTGTCTTAAACATATTGGTATAATATAGATTTAATTTTTTATAAACATCAATTCAAGCAGAGTTTCATTTGTTGTTAAATCGTAAAATTGCAAATTTGAGTTTTCAAGCTGATCATGCTATTTGCCTGGTGCAGTAAAACACAATTATAGAGTAATGCAGCCTTAAGAACTGAAGTTTCTAGATTGGTTCTTACTTAAATAAAATTAAAAAAAACATTTTGATCATTGAATGGAAGTGCTATGCACAGCAACTCATTTGGATGATTAAACATCAAAAAATTTTCTGAACAACAAACTATATGATTATTATTTTACTAAGATATGGAATTATCTTAAAAAGTATGTTTTGAACACAAGTAGATCTATTCTTGGATTCATTGAAAGGAAAAAATCACTGTCGCCCTGATAATGCTTGTGTTATTAATGACTTGGTTAAAAAATATGTGATGTTCTCTAATTTGCTGAACAATAAAATAAATGTATAGCTTCAGAACTAGTATAAATGCTTAATGATAGAAAAAATTCTTTGGTATGAATTGTTGATTTAAACTATAGTAGATAATATTTCCTGATAATTGTCACTAGATTTTTTTATGATCCATTTAAAACAACAAAGAGATATAGAAAATGATATTAGAATAATATTAAATAAGTATTCAATACACTTTTGTTATAATTAATAATTTGTTAAGCCATACTCATTACCTAAATAATACATATTGGGGTTAGATGTGACAGTAGGAACTTCTTGTCTTTTAAAGTAGTTAATCTAATCTTAATATGTAATACTCTTTTGTGTAATTATGATAGTATTTTGAGCAACTGAAAAAAATAATGCGAACTCACCTAATGATGCAAAATTTAGGTATCAGCATTTAATAATATATCATATTATATTGACCCATTTAAACAAACCAGATTCATGAGATTAAAACACTCTTGGTAATCATAATAATGAATAAGCAATAAATAATCCTAGAAAAGTTTTAGATTATAGTTGAAAATATTAGCATCAAAAATAATAGATCTTTTTTTAGTTATGCTATTTATTCTTAAAGTTGATTCTATTGGTACAATACTAAAATTAGGAATAAAAAGGACTGCAGTAATTATTATCATGGAATATCATTATTATCCACTACAATAAAAGCATGTTTAAAAATTTTATTAAATAGTTGGAATGAAGTCATAAGTGAGTGGTAGGCAAAAACTAATTACAGTTTTAAAGAATCAAGAATTACAAATGAAATTTTTGCATTAAGAAGATACAAAAAATAAGGGGGAGGGGAGTTGTAATCAAAAGTATGATTAATATACTGTTTTTATCAATTTTGTCAAAGCATTTGAGTTAGATAATCAAAATATTTTACTGTACTTTTGAAATCATCTGTTTATCTCAATCAATCATTCTGTTCAATAAACAGGTCCAGAGAGTAGTCACAACATCAATTTATCCTTTCTTCCATTCCATTTTCTTCCTTGCACATTTCTTCAATTCCACATAAGTCTTCCCATCTCTTATATGATCCAATAATGTCAATCTCTTCTGTCCTTTCTTTTTATTTCCAGTCACCATTCCTTCCAAAACATCTTTCATTAAACTATAATTTATTCTTAATATATGTCCAATCCAGTTTCTCTTTCTCTCTCTGATATTCTCAATCAACCTTCTTTTCTCATTCACCCTTTTCAAAACTTCTTCATTTGTTATTTTACTCATCCAACTGATTTTTTCCATTCTTCTTCATGCCCACATCTCAAAGATTTCCAATTGTTTCTTAATTTCATTACTCAATGTTCATGTCTCACAACCATACATCAATACCCTCCACACATAATATTTAATTAATCTCTTCCTTAATTCTCTTTCCAAAGGTCCACAAAATATCTTCTTTCTCTTCACATTTCTCTTCACAAATGTCTCTTTTGCCAATGCTATTCTTCTTTTAACTTCATCTTCACGTCTTCCATCCTCACTCAACTAACTACCTAAATATCTAAATCCCTTCACCTGTTGAACCTTGTCATCATGGGTTGCAATTTGCAGCCTTTTTGCATCATCTCTTCCTATCCATAAACAATTAGCCTTTTCAATATTAATCTTCATTCCATATGCCATACATCCTTCTTTCAATTTATTCAACATATTCTGAAGACTCTTTTTCTTCTCAGCAATAAGAGCCATATCATCTGCAAATCATATACATTTTATTACTCTCCCTCTGACATTTGCTCCTCCACAGTCCAAATAATTATTTAGCATGTCTTCTACATCCTTGCTAAGCTCCACTTTATATATTCACTTCATCAGTCACATTACTCCCAAATCTAATTCTTATCCTTTGACCATTTTACATAGTCCAAATCAATTGTCTTTCTTTCCAAAATACTTCTTTATCTTTTAAGATGGACATAAGTTTATTACAGACTACTCTATCAAATGCCTTTTCTAAATTCACAAAACCTATACCAATTCCTTTATCTTTTTCAATATATCTATGAAAGTTTATTTATATTACACAGCTTTTACATGATAGTGTGAATGGAAGGATTATGAATATATGAAGCGTTTGAAGTGAAACCAGATTAAACAATGATGTGCACTAGCTTCAAACTTTTGTTTTCTAATTTTAAGACATCAACTTTTGAAATAATTTATTGGATAAATATTTTCATAATATTAAGCAGATAGAGGATGGAGTTTTGCTTGAACTAATAAAAAGTAATTTCATCTTATCTCCCGTATTTATAGTATATTGATAATTGTGCTAATTTTGTTAAACAATAATTTACACAGTTTTCTAATTGCTTAGGATATAGCCTATAAAAATTTTTTTTACTAATTACTATTCAAAAAATTGACAAATTATTAATTAATGACAGAGAAAAGGTTTGGTTACTTAAAAGCTTGAAAATGATTATCATTTTAATTATCAGAGTAATTTTTTTAGTTAGAAAAGGTAGATTTAGATATTGAATTGCAGTATAAACTCCAATATATTAATGTATTTAACAATTTAAAACTAATACAAGAATTTTTATTCTTCAAAATTTACTATATGAAAATGATATATTGACCCTTCACAATGTAATATAAAGCCTGAAGAATATTTTCATTAAATAATGCTTCATATTTTGAAAATATGATATATTCTTTAATGAAAAAGAATAAGGTTGCATTAAATCTATCCCATATGAATATTTCTTAATTGAATGAGGCATATGAAGTAAAAAATGAAAACTAACAAATTTCTTTAAAAAATAACAAGTTTGGAGGTATACCTATTTTTATTAAAATAAATAATCTCAAAGAAGAGCTATAATTGGACAATCTTGAAATCTTAAAAAAAAATAATTTGCTGCAAAAGAAACTAAATAATAGAATCACCAAGATGAAAAATAAACAGATTAAAAACGAATGCGATATATATGGATATACAAGTGGTTGATAATTATAATGATCATTGAAGATGATATTATTAATCAATTTTTTTTAAATCTATTATAAGAAGAAAATCTTCCAACACAATTTTACACCAATATATTTTTCTAATTAGAAATATCAGAATTGTGCAAATATATATATATATTTATTATGAAAAAAAACTATAGTACAGATTAATGTGTTTAGAAACTAAGCACTTCAACAACAGAATTACATTGTTTAATATTTGCTGCTTCTAACAATGTAAATATTTTTATATTTATTGCATTCAAATAAAAGATATGTTATAAATTATATTTGTTATAATTTTTTGAAATTCAAGGGGGGGATTAAAAGATACTAAGCACTTCCAACAACAGAATTACACACTATTATGAACAAATGGCCATCTTTAGTATACTATTTTAAAAACATGTAAAAAATACATAATTTTGCAGTAGATATTGCATTTTTGGAAATCATGGTCATTCAAAATATGATTGCATTTGCCGAACACAGTCAAGCTAAAAAAAAAAATCATACATTTATTAGAGATGATAAATGCATACCACATTATCATCTTACTAAATTTGCAAAAGACTTAAGCAAGAAATTCTATTATGAAAATAATAAATAACTGCAGACAGGCAGAATATACAATATTTAGGTAATTAGATGTAAGCTTAATTGCACGAGATCTTTCATCTTCCCAAGTGATGGTAAAATTATGCCAAAAACAAAAAAAAAAAAAATATTTTTTTTGAGAAATAAATAATAGCAAATATTTTATGTAGTCAATCACTGGGTTTCACTTTTTTTTTTTTAAAGCGACAACACTTTTTATTAATTAAACTAACACAAGATTATTTATAAATATGCAAAATAAATTCAAACTAGTAAATCGTTTATATATATGCTTATAATGTATAAATGTGTATAAATTCATATATAATATAAATTCATATATTTAATTTTATTTTGAAATATTTATAATTATAAGCAAAAATAATGAGATATGAACATGTGATTCATTCCATAAATGTTGCAGCAAATAGTAAAAAAAGATAAAAATCAATAATTGTAAAAGCCAAAACTTACATCAGTTAATGAAGCTAAGTTCTGCACTCATGCAGTAACTACGCCTCAATCAATATATATCACATTGGTCTGTTAAATTTATGTGAATTTTTTTTCAGTTTTAGCAAAATTTAAAATTATCTCACAAACATTCTTTTTGAAATATTTAAAATATTGGTTTATATATCCATACTACTGTATATATACATATATTAATACCCATCAGACCCTTCCAAACATATAACTATGCACGCACACATATATATATTACTCAAAATCTGCATTTTAAAAAGAACACTTAGTGAATAACTTCATAGAATATAAAGGTAATAATAAAAAATATTAGATAACAATTCGATAAAATTTTTCAGGCACATTTCACAAATATTGTATGATAGAAAAAAATAATGAATTGATATCCAAGTTAATAACTTAAATTAAAATAAAGAAAAGTACATATATCGTGTATATATAAATATACATGTGGAAAACAATTTGAAGAAAAGAAAAATTAAAGAGATATATTTTATAGAAATAACAGAATTGTATTAGTTGACATTCATGTGGGATCATTAATGTGTGATTTTAATAAAATAAATTTTAACTGCAAAATGGTATCCAGAATTGGCAGGACATACCATAAGCTAACTATAGCTATCATTAATTTTAATATAGATATTCTGAATATTGTAGACTTTATTCCAGGGTTGTTTTTTTTTGTTTAGTTACATACATCTTTACACGTTATACATAAATAATATATAGAACTAAACAATGGGAAACATGATTATGAATTATATTCAGATCACAGATTTAAATTTTATATTAAAAAAAAATACTAACAATATATGATTATTATATAATATAAAATTATTATACACATATTCTTATGTTATGTACATGTCATATAAATAATAAAAAAAGTGCACATATTTCTTTAGACATCTGTATTTATATAAAATTACTTTAAGAAATCTTTTGCCTTTTGCTGCTGGAAAAATGTCAAACAGTAAGTAGTTGTTGAATGATAATTTGTAATTTAATTCTTGACACAAATTATTGTACATATAATATTCAAATTTCAGACCATTAGAAAATTGTCTGTCTGAAAACAGAATAACTTAATAGATTCAATACTAATACTTGATCATTATATATAGTGAAATATTTTTTTTCATGGATTTTTAATTTGACAAAAGCTAAATTTGTCAATATAACAAACAAAGTGCCCCAATTCACAATTAAATCACTAGCCAAAATCAAATCAAATATATATTATATTACTTTTGTACAATTCCAATTCATATTACAATGACCTTTTCAAATTTTTAAATAAATTAATAGTTTCAGAATTATAAATCTTTATTAAAAGAGATTCTTTAATTTTCGTCCTTCTTTTCATTCTTCTCAAAAAGATGTTAGTAGCTTACTCAAGTACCCTTTTATGAACCAAAATTCTTCTGTAAATATTTAATATAAAACTAAGATATTTATTCTGCTTTTATGAATTAAATCCATAAACTCATACAACACCAGGAATATTTGTATCAATTTCTTGAATGCAAAATAACTCAACACAAAACAAATGTATATTACACTATCTTTCCGCAACTTACATTCCAATTAATAGCTTTATGGAATTGTATATATTATTCTAAGATTTGTAAGAGAGAGAAAAAAGTATATATATATATATTCATAGATCAAAATAGCTTAAGTATAAAGGAAAGAGTGAAAATTTATAAAAGTAAAGTATAAAATGAATATCTTACTTCTGCATTATATATTTATTAAAGAAATATAGGTCATAAAATCATTTTGCACAGCTAAGATTATCTACTTTGATAAGAATGAAAATAAAAAAATAAAGAATTTATTTTAATAAAGATTATTATTCTGAAGCTATTAATTTGTTTAAAAATTCTTCTTATATTAAAAAATAATTTGAATTTGAGTTGGAATTGTGAAAAGGTGGAATAATATAATTTGTTTTATGTTGTGTTTCTTTATATTTAAGAAATCTGCTTTGACAGAAAAATGATTGATAGTAAATTTTCTAATTAGTTTTGGCTAATGATTTAATTGTATATTAGTAGATTTAGTTTACCATATATTTATATACTGACTCATAGTGTAATAACTATTATATTCTGCCTTCCCCATGATGATTGGTGCATAGGAATGGCAATAGCAAATTATATAGCTATCGAATTATTGGTTAATAAAGAGATATCTCTTTACTATTTATTCTTTAAAAAAAATCTAAAATTTTTCATTACATTGTAGTAGCCTGTTAAATAATGATTTGTTGAAGATCTTTATGTAAATACATGTTTATATAGAAATTATTCTATTTACATTTATCTAAGAATTTCACAAATATACATATGTGTAATAAAATTTAATACTAAGTTAGAATATTTCGTATTAAGACTCAAGATTTAACATTAACTAAACATTGAAAATGTGCCAGTCAAAAAATTGAGTTAAAATACTATGAAATATGAATTTTTAAACATTATTATGTTGAGTCCTGCTATAAAATATTATGCCATCACATTACATTTGTTTTATATAAATACATTCTTCCCTCATCCCAAATAAATACAATGAATCTTTGTTTAAAGATCATCACTAATTTGTATTCATTATTTTGATTAAAAATCAATTATTCTTTACAATGAAGTTTTAAAAAAATGAATGTTTTTGCAACATCTACCATTTTGTAAATAGTGGTCATTTTGTAAGAGAGATAAAAACATAGGATAGCAACTTCATTAAGAGAATATCAATGAAAGCTAACATGGTAACATTAATGCCAAAAATATAATATAGCACAAGTTTTTATTATATATAATAATTATGTTTTGATTATACATTTAAAATATGATTACAATACTTATCTCATTTTCATTTCATGTCCATTGATAGTCTTCTATTTTAATTTATGACATATCCAAAGTAAATAAGACATTCATCATAAATGGCAAAAAATATAAGTTTCATTCACAACAATAAATACAGTATGTTTCATTCACAACAATAAATACAGTATATTTTGATTATTTGCAGTAATAAAATGAATTCATAATTTTAGGTTCATGTTATTATGGAATATTATGATAGTGCTGTTATATTTTAAATCACTTCTCTTGTGACAGCAGTCTTTAAACACTATTTTACTGATTTTGTATTCATTTGATGGTAGAAACTGGAACTAAAATAAATATTAATTTATTAGTTTAAAAATTCTGAAGATGTCAGTAGTGAATAAAGAAAGTACTACAAATGATCTGATGATGCAACTGATTGATACTTTGATCCCATTTAACAAAAACTACCTGTAAACTCCCCTTTTATTGTGTCAGCAATGACCAAAAATCTGTATTTTCTGTAATTTATTTAAATATTTATGATTATTTTTACAAAATATTTATATATTATTTATTTAAAAAAAATATTTAAATAATTATATTTAGATTTATTTGAATGCATTTTATTTTTAAAAATATGAGTTAAGAAATTTAAAGTAACAATAAAAAGGAAATTATGATGATAACACCATAATATAAAACTTTAGCAATATTTTAATAATCATAAAAATAATTTTCAATTTTAGAAAAAAATTTCATAGCTTTATAATGATATAACAATAATTTGGGTTTAAAAATGTGGTTCAATCAACAAAAACTTAGGGAAACTATAATCAGTAACTCTTTTCCAAACACTGTAGTATAAAAATTTTGTAATATTTGAATAATTATAACTACAATTTTAAATTTTAGAACAGAATTTCACAGCTTTATAATGACTTAACAATAAATCATTCAGGTTTTAAAAATGAAGCTTAATCATTTCATTAATGTCTTTTTTATTAGTTTTGCTATAATCATCAATAAGAAAAAAAACTTATTGTTCTCATTATATATTTGATTTTATTTATTTATTTTTCTATATTTGTAAAGTTCAGATATGATTTTATAAGGCTGTTTTTCATTTGTAAACTTACATTACTAACAAACCAAGTATAATATATTTACTTGTAATAAAAAATGGATTTTAATAATAAAATAAAATGCTAAACCATAACTCAAAGTGCCACTAGGAGATGATGCAAAAAACAAATTTAAAATTTATACATTAAAATATATTCACTCAATCAATTTTTGCCTAAAATTTCTTAACTGGTAATTCTAGACAAGTCATATTATCATAAATCTAAATTATTTTTGCTAAAAAAAATATATTTTATTTTTTATGCAATTAATAATAAACTTTATATGATAAACTGGGGTACTACATTTTATTTCTATATAATCTAAAATAATGTAGCTTTCATTGTGAAATAAAAAATAGTAGCAAAAGAAAAATACTGCACAAATTTCATTCATTATAAACTTTGGTCTTACACAACAACAAAATGTTTTAATAGGTTTTACATTGTATACATTATCTCAAAAACAATTTTTATTTAACAAACATCCATCTAGATCTTTTGTATCTATAGAAATTTTAATTGTAATGCACTAGTCTACATTAAAACAATATTGTAATTAGAGAGAATTTGAACACAGATTTTCAATCTCCCTTCAACTATCCATTTCATCTTATATAACTGATACACATGACCACATAATCTGAAAAAGATAACTGCAGAAAAAAAAATTCAAAGTTTTATTGATCAGATAATTACAAAAATAAATAAAAAAGCATTGATAACAGAACATAAAGTACACAAAAAATAAAATTTAAAATATATATTGTGTTAATTTATTTTCTTCCTACATGCTTCATTTTAATTTAATGTATTAAGCTTCAGAGAATATCCTTCTTGGTCTAGGTAATATTGAAAATGATAGACCAAAGAATGAGAAATTAAAAAAAAAAAATACTGCAACTGAAATGTTTTTAATGTATAGTATATTTTATTCACAGGTTAGTACTATTCTTTTTATTAATATTTTCTCTAAAATGTTTATTTATTGATTATCACTTTTTTCAATTTTAATTTCTTTCGTTTAGTTTTTTTAGATTTTTTTTAGTATATATTTTGGATTTAGGGTAGAAATTATTATTATTATTTTTGTGATAGGAAATCATTATCATTGCTTGTTTCTATATGAAATTTTTTTATTTATCAGGAATTTTGGGGAATCAGTTAGGCTTATTGTTTAGATTAACTGTAGGTTAAAGTATTAAAAAAAAAGAAATAAAGAAGTTTGTTGATCTTGTTTGGTTTTCGTTTCTCTTGATCCATGGATAATGGAGATCTTGAAATACAAAGATAACTTGATAACCATGGTAACCTAATGTTTTAAATAATATTGTTTAGTGTTAATTCTATCTTCAAAATCCTAAATCTGTTATATCAATCTCAGAAAAAAATATAAACAGGTAAACAAATGAAGAGATTTTAGAAATAGGTAAGTGTATCACGAAAGATTACTTGACTAAAATCAACATTGTTATTAAGTATTACACATTTCAATTTCTATTATTGCAATCACCATAGCAACAAATATTACCCCATTAAATGTTTTTACGTTTCATGTATATTTATTTGTAAATTAATTTGGGAAAATTATTATTATTAAAAAAACATATGTAAAAATATATCCATTAGAATGTATCAAAATTGGAATATAAATTCTTTATTTTGGTGTAAAAATGGAAAAAAATCATATCGAACTTAGATTTCATTTTCAATGTATCCAGTTTTTCTTAAAATTTTCATTTCACTTACAAAAGGGAGGCAAAACTTTCTTGAACAGATTGTTCATCATCGAGTTAAAATCGAATGATTTCCAACAGATGTTAGGACAACAATAACGTCATCAAGGAACCGGATATTATAAATATAACCAAGACACTGTAATTTGAGTTCTTATCATTTTGTCACTGCATAGAATGGATCGTTTTTTTTCTACACATTATTGCTAGTGAAAAGAAAAATTAAAGCAGCCAGTGATGTATAATTTTGCATCTGTTGTTTTGGAAGCTGGATAATTATCTAGTTGAAAGCAAATATTGAAAGTTAAGCGCGAAGAGAATTAAATTCGAATTTGAGTGACTTACCACCCATGCTTATATTCTCTATTCAAAGAAAATTCATCTCTACACTTTAGGATTTGAAAATCAGTGAATAGTGAGTGAATATGGATAGATTTTCACTTATATATGGTATGGTTTTTTTAATGCATATATGTAGATATTTTTTAAAAACAAAGATATGTAGATATATATGGGTATGATAGAATTCAGGCAATGAAAAAGTCGGAGACATTAATTTAGTTTTCTTTTAGGCTCTTATCTGATGATTTAGAATACCCGATGTTTCCAAATATTTCATTTTTTTTTTTTTTTTTTGTATGTCAAAATTTAACTTGAAAATATCAGATAGAAAAGGGTTTAAATTATAACAGATATTTTTTTTTTTAATGTTTGTTTATTATTGCATTAATGAATAAATAGAGTTCAACTTTTTTTAACACATTTTTTTTTTATCATTATAGGTGATATTTCAAATCTCTCCTTCCGTTTTCATGATTGCAAATCATCACTTGATCTTTCTTTATATTTTATTTGTTATTTATTTTTATTTGATAAACCAATAAATTTAGAGTTGATTTAAAATCAGAAGAATATGTTTCATTATTATTGGGTGCACAAAATAATTTTGACACTTTAAATTTGGTCTAAGATTCAAACTCATCTTGGTATATGAACTACAATTAGATATATATGTTTTTTTATACATCATCATTTTTTAAATCCTATTACATATAAATTTTATATTTAATAATGCATTCAAATATTTGTTTATTTAAGTTAATATTATTAATAAAATAATTTCATTATTTTAGAGTTGATGATCTATTTGCTTATTTTGTCTTGTTATGAAATCTTAATCGATTGTGTTCTGTCATTAGTCAGAATGACTTATCTTAATTACTTTTTAAATTTCTTTGAAGTTGAGATCATAAATTTCATTAACTAACTCAACCGAATATTATATTTGGATTGAATAACTGTCAATTATTGTCATATATAGCTTAATTGTTATAAAGTCCATTTTATATTCGATTGACAAGAGATTTAAGTGGATAAATAATATCAGAAATTGTAATTCAGTAAACGTCCAATGGAAACTTAGTATATTTTATTTAAAGTGATAAAATGTGAGATTAGCTAATAACTCTGAATTATTGATAATAAATTCTTGTGGAATATTTCATTTTAGAATATAGAGGTAGCAATCATTGCCTATCACTCTACTGTAGGACAGTGGTCTTCAACCTTTTCACGCCTGCGGACTGGTAATAATAAGGATAAGGAGCACTTGATTTTTTACCTTCAGGCTAACTAGATAAAAAAGCCTAAGGTAAAGTTAGCCACACTTATAACCATTCTAGGTCCACAGATGTATAGCATACTCAAGTCTCAATCTATGGCAGTAACCAGAGCTACTTTGATTTTGACAAAAAAATTGTCAATTTGAGCATTTTTTTCCAACCTTGATAATAATGCAGAGATATTACTTCAATCTCAGCATTCAAGAACAGGGGGAAACAGCTAAAGAATTTGAAACAAAAATCCAAACATTCACCTTGAAGTGCAATTTTAAAGACTTCATGAATGAAGCACTTTATGATTGTATTGCTGGCATAAATGATCACAATTTGAGGCTGAAAATGTTGACAACGATTCTGGATCTAGATTTTAAGACAGTGGTAGCTCAAGCAGGACTAGCAGAGACTATATCTAATCAAACTACCCCATTAAAAAGAATTACTAAGTATGAGATGTAAAAAATTGAGCACAACACTGGGTTATCCAAATACTCAGTCAGAATAGCCCAAGGCTTTGCTATAGATGCAATGAACAAATGCACAGGCATACAGAATGCCTGTACCATGATGCAACAAGCACATTTTGCAAATGAGTTGGACATACAAATGCTGCATATCTGAAATTGAAAAGACAAATGGCCGATATGAGAATGGAAAAACCCATTCCAAAAAACAGTAAAGGCAATTATAAGAAATCTAAACAAGTTGCCTGTATAAATCATATCAAAGATGACCAGTCTGGATTTATAAACACTGTTATAATTAATGATACACCAGTTTGGATGGAATTTGATACAGGGTCAGCAGTGTCTTATTAGATTCAAGAAAGACCCGGGCAATCACTAATAAAGGGAATGAATATAGACTGCACCCTAGAAAATAGGTCAATATCAGACTATCAAGGGAATAAAATTAAACTATTGAGTCAAACAATAAAAAAAATTACTATGCTTAACAAAACTATATACCTACCACAGGTAGTGTCATTAGGTAACCATAGTGATTTAATAGGGCATGACTGGTTCAGTGACTTAGGGTTCAAAGTGACAAAATTGAACCAGCTCACACATTATCACAGATAAAATCTGATTACTCGGAAGTCAACAAAAAGCTGATAATGAAAATGGATATGGGAAGTTGGAGCATCAGAATTTCCAGAACTCTGCTAGTGCAGGACTCCACACTGAGCACAGCAACAGGGCAGGGGGGGTCCAGAAGAACTGTTATTCAACAGACCTTAAGAACTATACTATCAACCCTGAAACCTGATGCCAAACTTGAACAAGAAAGAGAAAAACAAAACAAAACTGAAAATAGGTACACAAGTACTTTGCTGTATGTACTATGGGTCCACAAAACGAATATACCAGCAGTGGTGACTCAACTAAAGAGTCTCTATATTGTCATTGTGCAAACAGAAGATGGTTATAATCAACATCACTATCTCAACCAGCTAAGACTCAACCACCCAATAGGAGTCGATAAAAGCAGTAACCAACTTGGGACAAGTACACTAAGAAGAAAAGATGAACATCAAAGTCAAGGTAACAGCAAATATCCAAAACAACTTCATCAAGTGAAAAAGAGGTCAAGGACAGTGATGAATGGAAGCCACCAACAAAGCAAACAATACATCATCTAGTGCATCTTGGGGATTAGGTCCTCCAGGGCTAATTTTAGCCAAGGGAAGGGATGTCATATTTGACCTTTCTTTTAGAAGTGGACTATTTCAGATTCCCTTGCATGATTGTCTAGAACCTGGTTACTATCCAATACGAATAAATCCTTCATTGGGGTTCACACACATAAACTGAGTGTTTCCAGTAAGGGGATCTGCCATTAAGGAGTCAGCCTTTTTGGAGGTAAGGCAGAGAGCAATTACTTCTGTCAATCTGAATGACTGAACATGCGCTCCTATAATTGCTCACACAGTGAGGCAAGTCCACCTAAGAACTGGAAACTCTATGTCTGCAGCTGACTCGAGGCAAGTGGTCCTGCACAGCCTGAAGAATCTGAATGAGAGCTGACTCAAGACAAACTACTGCACAGCCATACTTTAACTCCTAAGACAGGCTATTTATATAGCTGGAAGTGAGTTTCATTACTCAGCATGACTAACTCAACATTAAATTGCATAGGTCTATATGTTTCATTAACTAACAAGTGTGTATATTTTTGTCACTAATAAAGTATACATATTAATTGTTTAGTAGTGTCAGCATTTGTCTGTTGGTTTGGAATTGAACCTGTAAATTTAGCCAAACACAAGGAGATTTCAATTGGTAAAAAGAAGAAAGCTGTTAAATGTGAAATGTTCAGGACAATGAGTTTGTTATCTCATGCTTCTAAAGTTTTATTGAAGATTTTAACTCAAAAAAAATTATGGGAAGGTAGAATACTATATTGGAGAATAATAGTTTGCTATTGGTGTTGTTAAAACAGTTTTAGTCAGAGATATATTGAAAGAGATAAAGGAATTGAAATATGTTTTGTGGATTTGGAAAAAGTATTTGATAGAATAATCTGGAATAAACTTAGATCATCTTAAAAGATACAGAAATATTTTGAAGAGAAAATTAGTTTGTATATATATGCTGGTCAAAGAGTAAGTATTAGTCTGGAGAATAATAAGACTTTTGAAGTGAATATAGAAAGAGGTGTCAGGCAAGGATGTAGTATGCCATCGGCTCTTTTTAATATTTATTTAGAAGACATGTTAAACAATTATTTAGACTGTAGAGGAGCAAATGTTGGAGGTAGAATAATAAAATGTATAAAATTTGTAAGTGATTTGACTCATATAGCTGAGGATAAAAAGTTTCATCATACTATGTTGAATAAATTCGAGGTAAATGTACGGAATATAAAATGAAAATTAATGTTGAGAAGAGTAAGTGTTTATGGATAGGTAGAAATGCAAAAAAAAAAAAAGACTGCAAATTGAAATTCATCATAATGTAGTTTAATAAGTAAAGACATTTAAATATTTGGACAGTTTATTAAGTGAGGATAGAAGAAGTGAAGATGAAGTTAAAAGAAGAATAGCATTTGTAAAGGAAGCATTTATTAAGGGAAAGAAAATATTTCATGGATCATTGATGAGAGAATTAAGAAAAATATTAATTAAAGTTAACATGTAGAATGTATTATTTTATGGTTGTGAAACATAGACAATGAATTAGGAACAGATTGAAAACCTTTAAGATGTCAACATGGAGAAGAATGAAGAAAATCAGATGGCTGAATAAAATAACAATTGAAGAAGTTTAGAAAACAGTAAATGAAAAAAGAAGATTCATTGAGGAAATTAGAAATAAATAAGAGAAATTGGATTGGACATATATTAAGAAGAAAGTATAGTGGAAGCAAAAAAAGAATAGAAAAGATTGACATTGACAGACAATATAAGAGATGGGAAGAGTTATGTAAAATTGAAGAGCTGGGCAATGAAGACAACAGAGTGAAAAAATTGATGAATTGATAATGTGACAACTCTCTGAACCTGTCCATGGGACAGAATACTATAGATGAAAGTTGATTAAATAAATGCTCAGATGCTAAAAAATCTCTTAAAGTTGTGATATAAAATGCATATAATGAAAATAAATGAAATTTAAATTTTAAAACATTCCTGATAAATTAACACAATCTTTTTATCATGAAAAAATGACATTATAATTACGTCTAAAAATATCATTATTGCAGCTAATGATATTACCGATTGGATTTCTATGTTTATGTTTTATAGAGCCAGAAATAATTATTAAAGTAAAAATATACATTTGTCTTTGTAGAGTTTTATTTACCTGATAAACTCAATAAATGCATATGTTCCTAGTCATGTAAATTTAGAAAAGTCCTTAGGAATAAATAATGGCTTTAACAGTTTCTGAAAAGTTTAAGACCTAAGTCTAAAAAATTGATAAATGGAATTATTAACATTAACAATATAAAAAATGAATGTGAAATAACCTAAAAATTTTGAACATCCTGTTTTGAATGATAGTAAAACTGTCTGTATACCACCTCTTAAATGGTTTGTATTTAACCAAAGTTATATAGAAATTAAGTTCCACTTTTAAAAATATATACAGTATTTAGAGACTATGAGCAATTTTGAATTATAAATCAACATAGTGGTTTTAAAATGAATTTGAAAAAACATTGCTTTTTATTAATGAAACCCAGTAACAAAAAAAAACAAACACTCTGGACATGTGATTAGTATCACTATCTAATATCTATTGATGCTTACTCAGATGTCTCTGATATATAATGAATTGCTGCTTTTGAGTGAAATTAAATGTAAATTAAGAAGACTCATATTTTCCAAAACACAAATTAATATTTCTTATCTGGGTGCTTAACCAGAAAATCTTTTAAAATACAGAATAATTATGCTGCAAAAGATGGACTAAATGCACAATTTTGAGCAAATTTTTTTTCTAGACTCAGTTATCAATTTGTTCAAGACTACTATAAAGTTGGTGTGCTTTTTTGTTTCAGAAATTGGACTTTAAAGCTTACCATTTATGTAGATATGGTTAAATATAAATCGCACATTAAACATTTAATGAATGATCTATTCATACACACAATAGAAGAACTAAAAATTTTATTAAAGACATGGGTGAATTGATGTTTTGAAAATGATTTCAGACATTTCTTTGTACATATTTGGGGATAATAATATTTAGGAAACAGTAAAATAAAGATAAAAATTTTAGGCCTATCAGTTTTCTATTGGTTATGCATAAAATATGGGCTAAGATTATTCAAAATTGTTGGCAGAAAACATTAGATCTAAGTTAAAGGAAGAATTTAGTAAAAAGGTCTAAACAAAAAAAAAAACAAGTGTAACTTTGTATTTTTCTTGACTTTGTAGATTATAAAAATACATTTGATGATTAAAGTATTGGAACATTATAATATTAGACTACATGGTGACACTAAGAAGATTAACCTTGATAAAGAAATATGGCAGGTTAATTCAATATCTCTAAAACTTTTAACAATAATTTTACACAAAATATTTTGCTGATTAAAATGGAAAACTAAAACAATAAAAATTAATATAGATTATGTAACCCATATAGATTTTCCAGATAACATGATTGTTTTGCAAATAATTCTTCAGCATTTCAAAAAATGTTATATAAAAAAAAATAAAGATAGATAATAATGAATTAGAAGAAGTTAATGATATGTATCTTGTTCTACTATTAATAATTGATGGAATTATTGGTAAATTAAATTTGGATTCAATGCACATAGGCATAGAAATAAAAGGTTTTATCAGTGCTGATTTATAGACATTTAATAAAAGTGAAATATAAAAGTTGTATATCATACAACAAAGTATGGAGAGATACATGATTGGTTTGGCAAGAATCAATCAAAAAGTAAAATATGTGGATGAGAGAACACACATATATTATTGACATCAATGAAATATTTAAGAGACCAAAAATGGATAAGGGTCAGACCTGTCACTTAGAGAGAAGACAATAGAGATGGAAAACTAAAGATACATAAATAAAATAATAAAATTATAGACTGACGTAAAGAAAAGAGATTATGGATCAGAAAAACCAGCTCAAAGAAACTGTCATTTTGCAGGAAATTGGTAATGGTTGAAAATAATGATGATGTTAATTGTATAAAAAAAATATGTTATAAACCAGATTAAATATATAGAATAATATTTTAAAAAATTTAACTAAAGACAAGCTGTTTAACCAATACTAGTAACTACTGATAGTTTACTTTTAAGTAATAAAAATGACTACAGACATTTTATTATAATGGCTTTTAAATTAATACACTATACAGGCTTACACACACCTGCACATATATAATGTAATATAAGGGATTCAAACTCAGACATTCACACAACCCTCAACTCTCCATGCCATCTCATATTGCTGACCCACCTGATCATACACATGTTGAAAAGATGAATAATCACCGATATACATATTCCAGGCTAAACCAGAAATCATCAATTGATCCAGATTACTATCCTCACACATATATACAATCAGTGCCCAGCTTTATATTAAGATAGCCAATCTTCATACTTTAATGGACAGGCTTCAAACTACTCCAACCCACAACTCTTCAGCCATCCCTTTCATTGAAAATCTGATGATGGACTGTTCAAAGCCCATGTTAGTGCCAAGGTTGTCATCCTACCCATGTTGACAGTTTAGTCATTTTGACCCTTCATTTTGTACTGGCGAATAATCCACAGTCAACATGGGTAGGATGACAACCTTAGCACGAACGTGAGCTTTGAACGTTCCATTATCAGATTTTCAATTAAATGGATGGTTAAAGAGTTGTGGGTTGGAGTAGTTTGAAGCCTGTCCATTAAAGTATGAAGATTGGCTATCTTAATTTAAAGCTGAGCACTGATTGTATATATGTGTGAGGATAATATTCTGGACCAACTGAAAAATGCTGGTTTAGCATGAAATACGAATATTGGTGATTATTTATCTTTTCAACATGTGTATGATCAGATGGGTCAGCAATATGAGATAACATGGAGAGTTGAGGGTTGGGTGAAAGTCTGAGTTCGAATCCCTTGTATTACATTATATAAGTGCAGGTGTGTGTAAACCTGTACAGTGTATTAATTTACATATTTAAAACAGTGCGTTAAAGGGCTGCCCATCCCTCGCATATGTATGTAAATGGATTACTCTCCAGTACATCATGAGGGGTCAGAATGACTAAACCGTCAACATGGGTAAGATGACAACCTTGGCACTAACGTGTGCTTTGAACGTTCCATCATCAGATTTTCAATGAAATGGATGGCTGAAGATTTATGGGTTGGAGTAGTTTGAAGTCTTTCCATTAAAGTATGAAGATTGGCTATCTTAATATAAAGCTGAGCACTGATTGTATATATGTATGATGATAGTAATCTGGACAAACTGATGATTGCTAGCTTAGCATGAAATACGGTTATTGGTGAGTATTTATCTTTTCAATATATGTATAATCAGGTGTGTCAGCAATACGAGATGGCATGGAGAGTTAAGGGTTGTGTGAAAGTCTGAGTTCGAATCCCTTATATTATATAATGGCTTTTATAGATTGACTGAGAATAATAATGATATATAAGTTAGACAGAAAATATATCTCTTAATATTATCATTTAAAAAAAAAGATTTTATTCAATCTTAATTATTTCAAATTGAATTAGGTGATTACAAAAAAAATCTGTAATTTTGTAACAAATAAATGATGCCTTAGTCTTTATTAAAAATAGTTCTGACAATAAAACTGATTTGCAGTTGACTGCAAGAAAACATTAATGTGCATAATAATTAAAAACTTTTTCCTTCTTTAGATGATTTACTAGGCAAATAATTTCTTGTCAACATTAGCAGTCAAACATCTGGAAAACATTAACGCGGGTAGTTGGAAGTTGCAAAAGTATTTTAGAATGGTAAAACTAAATGTTACAATAATTTGACAAATGATAAAAATAATTACAAAAAGATTAAACAGAAGAATAGTTAAATAATTTATCAGAGACAATATTCATTTTTTTTTTATAATTTAATTCATTTATCACCCAATCTTTATAAGTTATTTTAACGATATGAACTTTTTCATATTTTTTCTAGAGGTGTCAATTTATTACCTTATAAAAAAGCATAAACGTTAATGTTTTGAGTTATATGTAAATCTTCAGTCGTGCAGAGTTGTGAGTGATAAAAGGTCAATGTTTAAAACTGTTGCATATTACAAGTAGACTTAAATGTTTTTTGCCTTCAAGTAGTTAACTTATAACCATTCTAGATAGCTATTCAATACTGGTCGGTAAATGGCTATCTAACTACTACATCTAGAAAATAATAATCTCAGATTAATCTGATTTTGTAATACGATACTGGATTGTAATTTGATGTTATGATGTGAGTTTCATAAATAGAAGTCTATAATTTACGTTTCTTATTACATACACATCATTAAAATAGTAAGATGCTTACTATTTTTAGAAATTTGATTACTGTTATAAGATTAAGTGTATTCTGACCAGTACCAAAAATTAATTGTACACTATTGACATTTTTTTTTTTTTTCATTTTGAGTGTTATTTAAAGTTATCTTATTTAGACAGTATGAGGGAGGGCCCAAAAATAACCGAAATTTTATAATAAAATATTGTTTATTTATCTTTAAATGTTATAAATTGAAATCTCCTTCAAAGTACAGTCCATTTAATACAATATACCAATATAAGCTGTTTCTCCCTTTTCAAAATAGTCAGGTAGAACTTGCAAAGTGAAGCCTTTTAATTCCTGCATCGTTTTTTTTCTCATCACTTCTAGGTCAGAAAAAAAAGCCTCTTTTTTTTTTTATTCCAGAGAATAAAAAAAGGCAGATGGTTAGAGATTTAGTGTATATAACAGATAAATAAACTGGGTCATGTTGATTTAATTAAAAATTGTTTCACACTCAAGACTACTTGCAAATGAATTGTCATGGTGAAACTTGCATTCCTCACTTTTCCACAAAATAGGACATTTAAATTTGACCATATTATGCAAATGTTTCAGAACTTGTAAATAAAATGTCTGACTGTTAAGAACTAATTTTGAGAGAAAAATGCCATTTGCACCAATAAAAAAATACTATCAACAAAATCTTGACATTGGACTTCATTTGCCATACTTTTTTGGTGAATTTTATAATTTCATTAAACCATTCTTAAACTTGTATTTTTCCAAGAACAGCTTTCTTGTAATTTGTTTTAAGCATTACAACTGTTTACCCTGAAAGAAAACAGAATTTCACATTATTTCAAGTTTTCAGCCATTATAAATAATCGCCAAAATTGCGAAACACACTTTACAAAAAATATGGTACATGGATCCACGATTTCACACAGTAAGATAATTCGGCGGATTGATACAAAAAAGTTTCTGCAAGAAGTATGTATTAGCTTAAACATTTATGACAACAGGTGCACTTGCCAGAGAACAATTGATCTCCTCTTGTATTTTCCTTGATATAATGAGAATTGATGGATTAATAATTTTGATAAAATTTCTTCCCTACTGAGATAATATTCAATTGAAAAATAAAAGTCAATAAAAATAATATACACATTCTAGAAATTATTTTTATTCATTAAATATTTTTGCATAATGTAAAAGCAAGTAGCAGCTTCTATTATTAAGATATTTTTTTATTAATTATGAACTGGAGTGGATACTTATAGAATATTATATAAGTATGGATTTATAATTTAAGAAAAACCTTGTAACTTAGCAATTGGTTAATCTGACTGCCGAACATAATTTGAATCTGAGTCTGTTAAATTTTTAATTTTTTTTTCAGGTCACAAACAGGCTTAGAATTTTTCCTTTATGTAGATAATCCATAACCAATCACATTAGTCATTCAACAGTGATTGACAAATAGATATTTAGCTATTCTTAGCTAGAAAGTAAAGTCTGGTGAGATTACTATTAATATATTGACTCATAAAAGTAAAAAAATACTAATATGGTGTGCCTTTCATTGATGGTAAGAAAGATATTGTGCTATTGTCAATACTGAACTCAAGAATAACTTTACTTAAAAAATGATTTTTTGAGACAAATAACAGTTCATATGACTTGCATGTTTTTTATTAATTTACAGTAAATCTACTGTTTAAAGAATGCTGTGTGGAGTATCTGTTTGATGATCTAAATTTTTAAAAAATTTGATATACATTACCTAAAAAATCTTACCTTTTCATAGAGTTATCTTCAGTAATATTACAAAAAAAAAAAAAATCATAAAAAAAATTAGCAGAGTGAGCACATGTGAAAGAGGGGTGATGGTGCCACATTTCTTCATACTAAGCAAAAGCAAAGGATATAGTTAATCACTTTCTTTAGTCGAAAATATTCTAAATTATTCAAAACAATCTTGAAAAGCATAGAAGACAATCCATGATACTTAAAATTCGCTTTGCTATTTCTATTAAGCTACTATAATGCAGTTTCACAACATGCATGATGTAATGCAGATGTCTTCAAACTTTTCACCATGAGGGCCAAATTGTTCATTTTAATATTCTCAGTAGGCCATAAGAATAATAATAATAAAAAGATAAGAAAAAATGAAATTTATTCAGATTAAAAAAAAAAAAAGATAAATAATTTTAAGAATATGAACTTTATTGAAAACACAAAATTTCATAAAACTAGTTACAGGGTACATGAGATTAAATTATTATATTCTGTATTAATGATAACAAACATTACCAATAAATTTGTCATATCTTGATTACAAATTATACTAAAACTATTAATGTGATTTTTGTGTTTCTAAAATCTTATTAAATTTAGAATCAAATTTTGAAACACCAATTACAAGTAGCAACTTCAAATGTTCATCAGATAAATGTGCCCTGTATTTTGATTTGGTATATTTCATTCAAGGAAAAAAATTGCTTGCAAAGAGACATTGTCCCAAAAAATGGAAATAAATTTACTAGCAAATTTCTTCAAATTTGGGAACTGTACAAGGCTCAAAAATTTTAAAAGTCGATCAAATTTCCTTCCTTGTATTTGACTTTAATATTATCATTTTCCTGAAGTTCAATAATTTATATCTGAATTTGACTTGGGACATCTGCTAAATAACAGTCAAATGGATTTTGAAACAATCTAATTTCCTTACAGATATCTAAATCAGAAAATTGTTTCTGAAATTGTTGTTTTAAATCTGAAATTATTAAATTTGTGAATGTGGATGGAAATTCTGCGTCACCTTTTTTATGCAATTCTGAACATTATGGCATATGACAAAATTACAGTCTTTAATTTGGTTTTCCAAAAGTATCAACTTTGCTCAGAATACCTTGATATAAAAAAATAAATCACAAACTTAAATTATTTTCATCATGCAACTTTAAATTCAAATTTCTCATGTCATTCTCCAGATCTTCAAGAAATATCATCTTCCAAAGCCACTTGATATTTGATAAAGTGGCTCATAGTGGTTTTTCTCAATAAGAAATATTTCAATTTCATTCCTGAGCTGAAAGAAGCATTAAAGAATCTTGCCACAACTAAACCATCGAACTGCAGTATAATATGTCAAATCAACATACTCAGAATTACATTCATTGAAAAGAGACTGAAACTGGAGATGATTAAGTACATGAGAGCAAATGAAATTTACCACAGAAATAATAGATTTCAAGAGATATTTCATATCATTGCATTTTTTTACAAAGTGCTTGTTGAGAGATAAGATAGTGAAAAAACATTGGTTTTGATATTCCTACATCTTCAAAAGTCTTTGTGATTAGTCCAACCAAACCCATTCTTGTGCCAGACATGTTTTTTTACTCCATCAACTGTTGTGCATTGCAAACTATTCCAATATAATTTATATTCTGTTTGTATTTTTTGTACTTTTTTGAAGATATCCTTTCCTGTTGTAGTTATTGAAATTGCATTTATTCAATCTTCCTCATTTGTGTATCCTATCACTTGACTTATCACATTCTAAGATAATATTCTGAGGATAACAAAATTGAGAATGACTGTTTAATTGTCAATATATTTCCTGATACTGCATAGGCATGGTACACTAATTCCTGTGGACATTAAGTTAATTGTTAACCCCACAAAAAATATTAGGAGTTGCAAAGTATTATAAACATCAATTAATTCATCCAACATGAGAGAATACTGAGTGAAACATTGTGTTTTATCTAAGTTTGCTAAATAATTCTATTTCCCATATTTGTGATCTACTGTGCAACAGTATTTGGTCCAATATTTATTATTTTAAAAAGATTAAGTTTTTCTATGCATAATTCTGCCACTCCTTCTTTCATACATTCTTTGATGATATTTCCAGCAGTAAATGGTTTCCCTTATTTAGCCAATACATAAACAATTTACAGCTTATCAAGGTTAAAGCTTCATTTCCCGAACTTGCCTTAGTTCAGAAGTCTTGCAGAGAATGCAGACAGTAACTTAATGATTCAAGTTTATCTGAAGCCTGCATTTCTTTAAATTTCAAAAACCTTGAATCATGTTTCCTTTGATAATAGTGAGATATATTGAATTCTTTTAAGACAGCAATACTGTCTTTACAAATCAGACATATGGCATTATACTTTGATTTTGACTGTATGAAGAAGTATTTTACATTCAATTCTTCACACAACATTTATCATCGATTTTTCTTTTCCCAACTCATGTTAAAACTTAAAATATATATAAATAATTATTAAAATTACAAGTGCTCTACACACCCAAATATTTGAATAAGTGAAAACATACCTTTAAACATAAATTTATGCAATTATAAATTAAATATTACATTGCACTACTACCATAAATACTGCAAGAATTCAGAATTCTTGTGGACAATCAATTATAATGGATAGCATCAGAGACAAAATATATAAAGGCTAATAATGAACCTATAGTTTCAATTTAAAGATTAATGTCAAAGTACCAGAAACATCCACAACACCATGAATTAATATTATCAATAGAGGCTGAACAAGAATGAAGAAATACTAAAATGTATACAGTTGTGGTTCAGCATTAATAAACTTGTTTAGTCCAATAATGATGAAAGTTATGGCACAAACAAATGTATGTATAAAGACCAAATAAACACATTTGCAATTTTTTAAAAAGGAAATTAATTAATTTTATAAGTGAATATTAGATAATATTCCGATAAGAAAAAAAAAAAATAATTACAATAGTCACAATTTTAATTTTTCCCATCATTTTATGATTTAAACTATACTATAATATCATGAAAAAATGCTGGCATGAGTAATCAGTCATCTAACTTTATGTACTGCAAAATGGCAATCTATAACTTGATTTAGTGGAAATGAAATAAATATGTAAGTACCAAATAAAAAAATTCAAACAAACAATTCTCAATATTTGCGATTCAAAAAAAAAAGGGGGCAATTATTTCGAAAATTATAGTTGTAAAACTTTTTTGATTAAATTGCCTTTTTGTTTTTTAAAACACAAATACTGAAAATAGTTTAAGATTTAAGCACCTGGTCATTTGTTTTGAAAATAAATTGCTTGATAATAAATAGCTAAACTTGTTTCATTAAATTTTTTTTTTTTTTGCAAACATTAAAATTTTTTGATTTTTTTCTATTTGATACTTAGATGTTTGTTTCATTCCCACTAAAGTTATAGGTCACCACTTTTTTTTCCTGAGAAGAGAAATGGGCTGTTCCTGAAAGTACTGCAGTACCAGGTGAAACCCATGGCAGAGGCAGTGCAAGCCTCTAACTTTCCACCTAATTCCAAAAATCAGTTTAATATTCTGGCCCCCATTAGGGAGCATATCAGATATTAAGCTGATAAGAACAGATACTACACATTGATCTTAGCCAAAAGGCCAAGAAGTGATAGGTCACTACTTTTTAGTTTGCAGTGAATAAACTTAGAGATCATCATTTTTCCAAATTGATTAAGTTTGTTAGAAGCTGCTGTGCAGATGTTATTTTGCAAGATTTCAAGATTAGAAAATGATTGTGGAACTAATATGTAAGTAGCATATTAATATAATATGGATTATCACTAAATTTTCAACATAATTTTAATTGATGCATTTGAAATCAAACAACATATCATGCTTTTTTCAGATTGCCATTGGAAAATTTGTTTAATTGGCATATTTTTGAACAATTCCTTTGCAGTGCAGATAAAATCATATCGTGAACCATATCCATCTCATGGGCCACAGTTTGGAGAGCCTGAATGTAATGGATTAAATACATAAACTTAAACAATTATAAATATGAGTAACTTTACTTATGTAAAGATTTATCCTTGATTTTTTGTATTAGTTGAATTAATTATCAGATTTTTTTTTATTGAGTAGGAAATATGAAAATATTTTTTATTATTACAATAAATATTTATACAGCATGACATACACAAAATAATGATGGTCGTGATTGCTAAAACTTTACATTTTTCAATTTTTTTTTTGTATTTTGTAATTGTCCCTGTAATTCCAGATTGACATAAGTTAGATTTATATAAATAAAAGGCGATTTCCACCAGTTGATTAACTCTGTATGACGTGGTGCATCGGTAGGATAGCAAATTCATGAATTTTCAACCCAGTTCTGCTGCTTCCAATACTCAAACTTCTTATGAACTCCTGAACAAGTAAACCATTCAATACTTTTTATTAGCTCGTTTAAGAAAAAAAAAAATATAAATCCCAATGTAAAAAAAAAAATCTGCATATTACCAAGACATTTATCTCAAAAATGACAAGATAAAAAATCTTTTCTCAATATCCAACATCGTAAATTAGTTGTTAGCAACTATTATTGTGAGTTTTTATCAAGTTATCAGTGTGAAACTTACATCTAAAACCATCTTAAATCAATCTATAAGCTGCAACATCATCTTAATTTTTTAAAATTAAAGCAAAGGTCTATTTGTTCACAATCAAGTCAGCATGCTCTAGTTTTTCATGTTCCAAAGGTAATCAAAGTTTAAACCTGGCAGGGTAAAAACTTTATCCTAATATATCTTTTTCAATTTCCAATGAGTTGACAATTGTTTAATACTTTTGTATTGCATTTTTCATTCAAAAATTCAATTAAAATCAAGTTAACCAACGATAATTTTGAAAAACAATATGGCTGACCAGATGCTTACTGCCAACATTGTCAGCACAGTTTCAAAATCCAAAGTTCAGTCAAACGTAAGCCAATTTTCAATTTTATTAATTGCAAAGTCCGATTTTTGTTTGGAAAAAAAAAATTCAGTTACAAATTTCCTGCAAGCAATTCACTTACTAAATAAACAAGTTAACTAGCTTTGTTTTTTTGTTTATGCTTAAAAAGAATTTACAATCTTAGTCTAATTCAAGATAATAATATACCTTTAATCAGTTAATTATTACATTTTTTATTCAAACTTCCAATTGAAATCAAATTACCTAATGATAACTAAGGAAAAAAGCCATTGCATGACCAGGGTTTGCCCACAATAATATCAACATTAAGTTTCAAAGTCCAAAGGTCAGTCAGGCATACGCTTATTTTTAACATTATTGTAGCAATCTCTAATCTTTATTTAGTAGTAAAAATTCGATTTCAAGTTCCCAGCAATTAGTTCATTTGCTCACAATTGAGATAACAAGCTCTGGCTGTTTATGTTTATAAAGTAGTCAAAACATTAGGCTAGAAAAAAAAACTATATCCTTTTTTCAATTTCCAATCAGTTGATAACTGATTTCCAATTTTCTGTTCAAATCTTCAACTATCTTCAAGTTACTAGATAATTTCAAAAAACATAAGTCACTTCTAATAGCAATGCTGAGCCTAACTACCTGCCTAAAGTTTGTCTGGACACTAGCCATGAATCTCACACTTAAATCATATGAAAAGCCTCATTTGGACACAAACTCTAATTGGACACAAACTCTAACACAGCCAGACCCAGAGTCAGAGACCAAACAACTGCAAACTCTAACTCAATAGTTGCAACCAGTTCGAACATAGCTGTACCACCAGCTCCCTCTGGATATCAGGACACTCTACACATGGATCTCATTCTTAAACTTCATCAAGAACCTTACTCAGCTCTGACCTCTAGCACATAGACCCAGACAGAGTCTGACCAGCCTACCACAAAGTTCAACTTAACAATTGCAACCAGTTCTAACATAGCTGTGCCACCACCTCTCTGCAACACTCATCTATTCAAATGCACCGAAAATAGGCATGGCAATCTCATTATGCCTCCCATCCACACCAACATCCTCCTCAACCCACATTGCCAATGAAACCAAGATAAATCCTGATAACCCAAAGAAGATACCCCAAAAAATAAAAATACTGACCTTGATTTCACAACACCAGGCCAGACTTCACAGATAATTGCCACACTACCATGGACATTTCTAGACTTCATCTATGTTACCAAGGCAACTCAACCACATAGAGAACTAAACTTGGATTGCATCTGTAAATACAATAGTCCAGACCATGTAAAATTTATGCAATCTTGTGTAAACTAATAAAACAACTTTTACATATGCAAAACTACAATACAGATTACCCATGTAACCACAGCAATATAAGCTATGTAAAACCCTTCTAACTAATCCACAGCATAAATAAACTTTTATATAAATAAACCTACACCTATGGATTGCCGATGAAACTACCGCAATCCAAGCCAAGTAAAAACTCTTGTAACTAATCCACAGCATGACAATTTTTTTATAATCTCATATAAATCAATAAATCAACTTTTATATATGTAAACCTACATCTATGGATTCCCCATGTAACCACCAATCCAAGTTATGTAAAAACATATAACTAATCCACAGCATGTAAAAAATCCTGTAATCCTCTGTAAAACAATAAATCCACTTTTATATATGTAAACCTATAACTACGGATTGCCCATGTAAACAGAGCAATCCAAGCTATGTAAACTCTTGTAACCCTTTAAGACAAATAAAGTTTACCGTTGAAACAACTTTTTAAAATTAATTTCATACTAATCAGAGTTGTACCTGAAGTCATTACTTGACATATCAACAACTCTTATTATTTCAGGTTTATAAATCAACTCCAAATTATATATATATGTATTTATTTCACCCCGTATATTTTCTTAATTTTACCTACAATAATGAATAGAAGCATAAAGTTTACTTAAAGTGACAATAATAACTGGAAGTGATGACGTGAAAATGCTGTATCATTTCATAGACATATTTTTAAATAATTATCATTTATCAGAAGTATTAGGTAGATAGGCAGAATACTTATGGATAAAATACCTTGGAAAAATATCGTAAATCTTTCTTCTTGTGACTTGAAAAAATGTAAAAATATTATGTAACCTGAATTTAAACACAGGTTATGAGCTCAGCAAACAAATTCCCTAATTACTATTCACTAATTTCATTAGAGGTTGAGATAAGTTATTTACTTATTTTCAATATCGATATATAGTTTTTAAGAATAGAATATATGATACACAATTAAAGCAGGTAATGAATTTAGTGTATGTATTTCAAATAGATTTTCCCATTGTTGTCATCAAATCTTTTATTCTTTTTGTCAGCAAAGTGATATTATTTTTTTCAAGATATTGAGACACTAATAAAGGATAATGCAGTCTTTTGTACAATTCGAACAACTGAAGGGAAATCCCAGTATTTTAGAAAGCAAAAAATAGCACTTCTAAATGCACTTTTTAATGATTAAAATGACAAACCATTATGTAAAGATTTTTTTTTTTTTCAAAATTAGCAGTGAGAAATGACACATTTTGAATAAATAGATTTTTATATGAACTTCCTATAAAAGAAAACTGTTTATTAACAAATGTTATAACTTGTCACTATATGTAATATTATTGATTTGGCAGTTTATCAAAATATATTTCTGTCTTTCATGCCACGATGTATTGAATTTACTATTATTTTTAATAATACTAACTTCAATATTAATAACAGAATTAACTAAAACAAAAACATTAAAATGATTAATCACTAATATGTGTGAAACTTCGACATTTTCTCATCAGTCCTCAAACTATGGTGTACTGCACAGTATTTAAAGCATATCTTTCGTTTATGCCAGGTTTTAAAGAAATTAATGTACAAAAATCAAATCTAAAATAATATTTATAAGATTTAGTCCTAGTGGTAATACAATATTATGAGTATGACTTGACAGTTTGGTTTGCGATCGTCTTTTTAGCACAAGATATTCTTGCATTTCAGTATTCCGAAATATCATTTAATAAACAATCATATGGCCACTACTAAGTGACTCTAAGCCTCAAACTAACAGGGTGTAGGACTATAATTTTAGTCAAGTGATCACACTGAACTTTTTTAAAACTTTCTCAGTGAGAATCTAAGCAAGAATCCCTAATTCTACAATCTAACATTCTTATCAGTACACTAAACTACACAAATCTTGGCATCATTTAAATATTTAAAAAAATATTATTTAATCATTTTTATTAGGAATAAACATATCTGCAGTCAAGGAAGAAATCCACTATTTATGATAATAATAATGTTACTTTCTTTTAAATAAATAGCCCATGGCAGGGCAAAAATCTCCTTAATAGTGTCTTCAGAAGGATTTTATGAAGAAAAAGGCAGTACTCATTAGGCTTACTAATTTACGGCTGGTTGATGTTTGAATGATTTTTCTTTTTTGTTTAACCTTTAGCTGATAATGACCACATATCCATTTACTGGTCAATGTTGAATGTCCAAATGAGTTGGATTTTATTTATAGATTGCCTAAATATAATTTATAATCCTGGGGATTTAGTAGTTCATAATTTTAAATTCAATAATTTTTATGGTTTACCATTACAACGTTTTCCTGAAAATACTTCCCAAATTCTTGTACCCCATTCCTGTCAAAAAATGATTCATAGAGTAAATTATTATATAAATGAAATTATTTATTTGTTCATACTAGAACTCATACCAATTTATACAAAAATTCATATTAGACATAATGTTTGGAAAAGGATAACTTGTCACAGAAAATATTCTGATGAATAACATTTGTAAACTCCAAAACTATTTCTAGAATTTATTTCATTAACTACACATTTTTTAAAAGATTTTTTTCAATGTTTGAATGCTATATAAATTATGAAATCAAAATAATTTTATTGCATGGTTAGTTTCTGGAAAGGGCAAGCAAGGTGCATGCCAAAACAATAGGTAGTATATATGTAACATGTTAGATAACCAGCAAAATAGATAGTTTTTTGATTCACTTATCTTACTTGGAAATTGCAAGAGAAATATTTACTTTAATCCAGACACTCTAATTACTATAATAACTCCTTATGGCTTATTTTAGTGCTAATAATGCATTTCTTGTGTAATATACTGTAATAGAAGTTCAAAAAGATTGAGATGACAGGAGAATAGATCTGCATTTCTAAAATATTATTTTTCTAATGAATTGTCCAAGAAGATGAGAGCTGAAAGTAAAACAAACTTAAGATAAAAGAATATTTTTAGCAGATTTTTCTAAATAAAACATCTAAAGGCACACCACATGAAGATCATTTTGCAGCATGGTATAATATTTTTTTGAAAGGGCATAAAAGATTCAAAAACAAGGTTATCGGACTATTTATCAGCAACATAGCTTTACTGATATTGATTATTGACAAATTTTGTTCTGAGAGAAATTCTTCAAACTGCTTATCACTAACTTTCTTCTGCTTTTGATCTATTTCTAGAACCATTATGATAAAGTATTTATATTTCTGAATATTTATAGAACTGTGAGGAAGAACTTTGAAAAGTTGAAAATGTAAGCTATTTCCAAGTGTGAAAAATAAAGCATTCCATTATTATAAAGAGCATAAAACAGTATTTTTCATTATTTATATTAGTTACCACAATATAAACATTTTAGAATTTTGTACAAAGTTACTTTCTAAAAGATACAACTAATGGGATAATTATATTTTAGACTAGGTTCACATAATATATATATATATGACTGTTTACATACATACATGGAAAGTTTTTTAAAAAATCTGATATTTATATCATAAATAAAAATAAGTATATTCTTAAATATATATTCACTCACATTTTTATTTTTTTTTACTTTTTAAAAACTTGTCTAATACAATATTTACATTAAAAAAAAAAATTAGTCTTGGTTTACAATTTTTTAAACTTAATTAATTAAAGACATATGTTGCAGTTCATAAGGTATATTGTTATGTAGATATGTGTCTAACAAAACATATGCACTTAATTGCTTTAATAATCGAAAATTAGTATTTTATGGTTTTGATTACTGAGCCTGCCATGGGGTTAAGACATTATTAACTCCAAGAGAATGATGATTTAACATAATATAAATCCATTATTGAAACGTAAAAATGATGCATAATTCTTACAAAATTTATTTTCATTATGGTATAGAGATATAAAATATCAGATTTAGGTAAGACCAAAAATAAATGCCAAAAAGATTAAAGCAATGTTTAAAGCAATTTTTCTGAAAAAAGAAAATAAAGATTAACAATCATAAATATCTTAGTCACATTATTAATACAAATGGAAACATATTGATTGAAATTAATCATACATAATTAATATGGAATCGAATGCTTTTTGGGAAAAGTAAGTTAATATTAAAAATAATAAATGCTCATGGGTTTGAAAAGGAAGCTTTAGTAGTTATTTTTTATAAATCTGAGATTTGGATACTTAGAAGAGCTATGCACAGACTCCAGTCCTCTCAATGAATTCTGGAGAGATGTACAAAGAAGAATCAGAAGCAAAATGCATGACTTAGAAAAAAACAGATATCACTGATATATCATTAAAAGGTTTAAGAGATTGAAATGGAATTGGGTTGGATATATTTCTAGAAAAGATAATAGATGAGAAGTTGAAAGTATCAAGTAATTGTTACATTACCTAGAAACAAACTATACATGAAATGGATGAATGAAATAATAGAAGTTTTCTGGAGTGATATGGAGAAAAGAGACTAAAACTTGGAAGAATTGAATTAAACTTAAAAGTGACATTATTCCAGTAACATATTAATAATGATTGAAAATGATGAAGATGGATATCTGTATAGCAATTCATTTTATTTAATTATACATGTTTGTGATTGTAAATTATTTTTTATTTGCTATATTGTAGACTGTCTGCAGAAAGGAGTTTGCTATTAACTAAAAGGAGACCCTTTGATTCCCCTTGGATGCCTTAGAGGAACTGAGCAGGGCAAATTCCTAATGTCTATTCCATATGTTCTTGTCATTGCAGCTGTTATTACTATGTGATTATTCATATAATATACGAACATGAATGGGCTGCTCACTAACACATATTAGCCAGCATGGTGAGTTTATTAGCTTTTTATCTCTGAGTTTAAGATCAAGAAACACCATGGTCTTTCTTCTCAGTTGCCTGATAAGGCAGAATGAATGTTTGTGTAAATGATAAATATTTTTCCAATACATATATACAATTATGCCAGACAAAAATAAATCATGGCCCTTATTCCCAGGAGGCTGTAAAGTCACCAACCAAGGCAGCATTTGGTGGACGAAGGTGGAGGGTGCTAAGAATCCTCTGATTGTGGACCCAGGCTGCCATTTGATGATGACTTTTTATTTAGGTACTTACAACTGCAGATCACTTTCAAGTGAAGGAAGATTGCAAGAATTAGAAGAAGAACTGTCTTATATTAAATGGGACATTATTGGACTTTGTGAAGTTAGAAGAAAAGGTGAAGAGACAATTGATTTAAAAAGTGGACATGTATTCTATTATAAAGGCACAAATATTGGAAATACAAGTGGAGTAGGATTCATTATAAATAAAAAGTGGAAGAACAACATTGTGGAGATTGATGGTGTATTGGACAGAGTGGCAAGATTAGTTATACAACTTAATAGCAGATACCAAATGCAGATAATTCAGGTTTATGCCCCAACAAGTTCTCATAGTGATGAAGTAGTAGAAGATTTTTATATGGATGTACAAAAGGTTTTTGATCAGAGTAAACAACATTTTAAAATTGTTATGGGAGACTTTAATGCTAGAATTGGTTAACAAATGAAAGATGAAAGTGCTGTAGGTAATTTTGGTTATGGTAATAGAAATGAGAGAGGACATAGACTTGTGGAGTTTGCAGAAAAAGAAAAACTTTATATTATGAATTCTTTTTTTGAGAAAAATGTTAAAAGGAAATGGACATGGAAGCATCCAAATGAAGGTACAGCAGAATTGGATTATATTTTGACTAACAGAAAATACATATTTCAAGATTGTAATGTTCTTAATAAATTTAACACAGGAAGTGATCATCGATTAGTAAGATGTAAGATACGTGTTAATGCAAAACTAGAGAGACAAAAATTATTAAGAAAAACAATATTTACAGTTGATATTCCTAATCTTCAGAAACATTCTAATTAATTTAAATTAGAACTTACAAATCGGTTAAAAGTATTAGTAGATTTTGAACATGATTCAAATTTGAAAGACATTACTAGGAAAATAACTGATACACTTTTAAAAACTGCAACAAAGATAGCTGGTAGAAAAAAGCAGCAATTGACCAATAAAATTTCTACTGAGACTAGAGAATTTATGAAGAAAAGAAGGAATATGAAGATATACAAAAATGATGCATTAAAAAGGATTGAATATCTCGAATTTTGTAAAATGGTGCGGAAAAGAGTTGAAAATGATATAAGAAAGTATAACTGTGAACTAGCAAGGAAAGCTGTAGAAGAAAATAAAAGTCTCAAGAATGTAAAACAACATTTTGGTATTGGTAGGAAATTTATATCTGCAATAAAAAAAAAGATGGAATTATTACTAAAAAGAGAGATGACATCATGAAATGGGTAGAAGACTTTTATCAAGAATTATATAGTAATAAAGAACAAGTACCTCCTATATCTATTACATCTTCTGAATTGCCCAGAATTTTAAATGAAGAAGTGAGACATGCAATTAAATGTATGAAGAAAGGAAAGGCTCCAGGTAATGATGGAATTATAATTGATATATTAAAAGAAGCAGGTGAAGAAATATATATATATTTTTTAGCAAAGTTATATACCAAATGTCTAAATGATAAAGATGTACCAGATGATTGGAAGAATGCAGTATTAATATTAATATTTAAAAAAGGTGATAAAGAAGATA
>JAQFVV010012483.1:273777-410923 GCA_028023455.1 Epiperipatus broadwayi | reverse complement strand
TATCAGTTTTATACAAAATTTTTACCAAGATAATTACAACTCGTCTACAGAGAACATTGGATTTCCACCAACCAAGAGAACAAGCTGGATTTAAAAGTGGTTTTAGTACAGTAGATCATATCCAGGTATTGAGAGAAGTTATAGAAAGGACAAATGAATATGAGTTGCCATTATGTTTTGGATTTGTAGATTATGAAAAGGCATTTGATTCTATAAACATTTCTTCAGTGATTAAAGCATTGGATCATCAAGGTATAGATCCAGGATATTGTCATATTTTAAAGAATATTTATAAAAATGCAACAGCAACAATTAGATTACATAATGATACTGGGAAAGTCAACATTGAGAAGGGTGGCTCTCCATATCTCCAAAACTTTTTACAGCAGTGCTGCAAGAAGTATTTTGTGGATTAAAATGGGAAGCTAAAGGAGTGAAAGTAAATGGAGATTATTTAAGTCATTTAGATTTTGCAGATGATGTAGTTGTTTTTTCAAATAATGCTTTAGAGCTGCAGGAAATGTTGCAGGAGTTATCAGATGAAAGTAGGAAAGTAGGACTAAAGATAAATGTTAAAAAGACTAAAGTAATGTTTAATGGATTTTCTCAAAATATGAAAATAAAGATTGATTATGATGAGTTAGAAGAAGTTAACAGTTACAAATACCTTGGTCAGATTATTAATACAGATGGAAACATAATGGATAAAATTAATCATAGAATTAAACTTGATTGGAGTGCTTTTGATAGAAATAACTTGATACTAAAAGCAAATATACCTATGTATTTGAAAAGGAAGATTTTCAATAAATGTGTTTTACCAAGTTCTTACTTATGGATCTGAGACTTGAACACTTAATAGAAGAGCAATACAGAGACTTCAAACTATTCAAAGAAGTATGGAGAGGTACATGTTGGGAGTAACAAGAAGAGATCGAAAATGCAATGTATGGGTAAGAGAACAAACAGATGTTACTGACCTCATTGAAAAAATTAAAAGATGGAAGTGGAGTTGGGCTGGACATATTGCTAGAAGAGATGATAATAGATGGACAATTGAAATCTTAAACTGGATTCCAAGAGATTGTAAATACCCAGAAAGAGACCACATGTTAAATGGATGGATGAAATAAAAAAGTGTGCAGGGGTGATGTGGAAAAAAAAAGCTAAAGATTGGAGAAGATGGATTGAACTTGGAGAGACCTTCATCCTGCAGTGGATTGATAATGATTGATGATGATGATTGTTGATTTGTTGGGTTTAATTGATTTATTAAATTTTTAATAACTACAATTTAATGCATTCTTAATTCACTCATAAATTCTACATTTGTATAATATATATGTTAGACTTATCTGGTCATTGGAATCTTAAAACCCATATTGTTCTGTGTGCTTTATTTATGGCCTGAATTAGAAACTGAGGAGATTTATGAAAAACCAAATAGTGATACCCACATAGTAGGATTATACGTCATACAATGAAATTATAAATAAATCAGTGATCATTTTGATTTATCATAAATCTAAGTAAATAGTAATACCAATAAAATATTTTAGGTGAAATAAATTATAGAGATAATTATCAACTTTTAAATCTCTGAGTCAAATATTAAATTATATTTTGATGACTGACTGTAGGTCTGGAAACAAGATTTTATTAGTTTTTATTTTCTCTTCATTATTTAGAGAATAAATCTGATTTTGCATAAAGCCAGATGATTCATAAATGAAAATCACATGATAGTATCCTAAGCTTATTTAAGCTATAAATCTTCAATCTGTTGTGAAAATAACTTCTACAAGTAAAAGATGGATTGTCACTTTCACTCTAGTCTAAGATCTTAATGAAAACAGGATTGTTAACACTTGGATTGCAATGGAATGAGATATTTAAATTCATTGAAGTTTAAATAAACCTCACTATAACAGGTAAATTTAATCTGTTTTTAAAAATAGATTAATAATAATCATATTTAAAACTTTTCAATTCCATTGCTGCTCATTATTATTTAGGCAACAAACATGATTTTGCCAAAGTTAAATGGTTCATAAATATAAATTACATGATAGCAGCCCAAGTTTATCTACACCATAAATTTTCAATCTGTTATCAAGGCAACCTCTATAAGTAAAAGATGGATTCATACTTTCACTAATTATTTAAGATCTTAATGAAAAAAGTTGATACTAGGATTTTAATGGACAGGCTTTTAAATGAATAGAGGTTTAAATAAATTCTATTAATATATTTTCAAAAATATGTTAATATTTGCCTTTTAATTATGTTTATTTAAACTTCTATAAATTTTAAAAATGTTATAACCCAAGTATTAACTTCTTTGTCTATATTAAAATCTTAGAGTAAAAAAATGGAAATCCATTTTTTATTTATAGAGGTTGCCTTGACAACAGATTGAAGATTCATGATTTAGATAAACTTGTGCTGTTATTATGTAATTTACATTTGTGAATCATCTAGATTTGTATAAAATCAGATTATCATCTAAATAATAATGAATAGAAGTGGGGATTTGAAAGTTTTAGAGATGATTGCTATCAATCTACTTTCAAAAATAGATTATATTTTCCAATGTAATGGGGTTTATTTAAACTTCTATGAATTTAAAAATATTAATCTGTTACAGTCAAAGTGTCAATTTTCTAGTAAGTACTTATAAAGATTGCCTTGTAACAAATTAAAAATATATGGTGCAGAAAAATTTTGGTTGCTATCGCATGATATATACATGTAGATATTTTAATCATTAATGATCCTATGATCATTTCAATCTTTATCTGGTCATTTTCTTTCCAAATCCAACCCACTTCATATATTTTGGTACAACTGTGATATCCATAGTTGCATAATAATTATTTTTCTTATCACCATCATCTTCTAGATCCTTTCAGGAGAAGGATAGTATGGGTTTGTGGAGTTTAATTTTTAATAATTTTCCATTTAATGATATTAGAAGGATTAAAAATTTGTCTAAATTGAGTGATAAGATAGAGTCTTTACGTTGGCAGATTTATTTTCTTAAAAAATGTAGGGAATTTAGTGTTTTTCCTAGGTGTTGTGTTATTAATTTTAGTAGAAATAAAAAGTTGATTCAAAATAAAAATTTAGTTTTTAAGTTACAAACATATATATTGAATAGTTTTTTTGGGAAAGATACTTTTGTAAGGTTTTATAAATTTATTTATCTATATAAAAGGAATAGATATTATTTAGAAAGGAGGCAAGATTTTAATTATTCAATTTTGAATTTTTTTATGAGACAATTTAGACAGAATAGGTCAAATTTCTATTGTAAAAAATATGAAAGAAAATTAAAGTGGTTGTTTGGGAAAGTTGATAAAGTTTATTGTAGTGATAAAGGGTATGAGAATAAGGTGTCTGAGGATAGAGTTGTTAATCTTACGGATTTGAAGTTAAATGATAGAGAATTAGATATTCTTGGTAAAGGCCCTAATTTTGTTCCATTTCATTCAAAAAATATAGTTTTTGATACAATTTCGTCTATTGAATCTAGTAATTTGAGTGATGAGCAGAAAGTTGGTATTCAATCGATTTTGAATAAAAGTTTAAAAAGGAAAGAAAAATTTGTTATTAATCCTGCTGAGATTAAACATCTTAAAAATAGGTTAATTGCTAATGATGTAATCATTTCTCGTGAAGACAAAGCTGGTAGGTTTGTTATTATGAAAGGAGATGATTTCAAAGAGAAAATGGATAGAGAATTAAATAATGGTAAATATATGTTGTTAGATAAAAATCCAGGTAATTTGATTAAAAGAAAATTGATAGATATTATGAAGAAAATGGTTAATTTAAAAATTTTTAATAGAGTAGATTATTTAAAATGCTATCCTAATGATTTTACATCAGCTAAGATGATTGTGAATATTAAAACTCATAAAGATGGTTTTCCTTTAAGATTTATTTTTGATTTTACAGGTAGTGTTGTAGAGGGTATTTCTAGATTCTTGAATAATTTTTTAAAACAATTTGTTGATTTTGGTCAGTACACAGTTTCTTCTTCTTTTGAGGCTTTTGATAAGATTAATAATTTTAAAATGGAAAGTAATTGGGTATTTGGAAGTTTAGATATTGAAAATATGTATCAGTCTGTTAATATGTTAAGCAGTATTGATGTTCTTTTGTCTGTATTGATTAAGAAAAGTTCTTCATCAAAAAATAAAATTAAGGTAATTAAAGATTTGCTTTTGTTATTGGAAGATTCTATGTATTTTACTTATAGAGGTAATTTTTATAAGATTAAGGAAGGGTGGATAATAGTTATATTATTTCTCCTTTAGTATGTTCAGTTTATATTAGTTTTATGGAAGAGGAAATTATTATTAAAAAGAATTGTTTATATGTAAAATTATTTGTCAGATATGTTGATAATTGTTTATTTGTAGTTGAGAATGATAAATTGAAGGAATTTGTAAATGAGTTTAATTGTTTTGATCCTTCTATAAAATTTGTGTTAGAAGGAGGGGGGTTAGATTTTGGTAAGTTAAAATTTTTAGATCTTTTGGTGATTAGAAATATAGAAACTAATTGTTTATTGTGCAGTCATTTAGTTAAAAGTAAAGAATTAAGATCTATAATTAAACCTGATAGCTATCAGTCTGTATCTCATAAAGTAGCTGCTTTAAGGAATATTAAATTAAATAATTCTAGTGGGGTAGCTTTGTTTCAGAAATATCAATTTTATAAAGATTATTTGAGTGTTGGATACTCTGATAAATTTGTTAAAAGTATTTTATTTAATAGTAATAATTGTAAGGATGTAAAGGTTAAAGAAAAATATGATTTATTTCTTTGCCATTTAAATTGTCTTCTTATAAAATTGTGTGTAGAAATAGTAAATTGTTTGGAAATAAGAAAATTGCTTGGAAAAGGGGTGTTACATTGAATAATTTATTAAATAATACAAAAGAAGTTTTTGATAGAAAGACTATTCCTGGTGTGGTATATTTTATTCCTTGTTTATTTTGTAAGAAGGTTTACATAGGTCAGAGTAGTTTGAGTTTAAATGAAAGAATAAAGGTTCATAAAAGTAGAGTTAAAAATAGATATCTTAGTTCAGCTTTGTATGTCCATGAAAAAGATACAGGCCACACTATTGATTTTGATGAAGCTAAGGTTGTCTTCTTTGAGAGAAATGAAATCAAAAGAAGAATTAAAGAGTCTTTATTATTGAAAATTTATTATTCTGAAGCAATTAACTTATTTAAGAGTTCTTTTAATATTAAGGGTGGATGGGAAGTGAATGGATTTGTGGGTAGTTTTTAATAGTATATATAATGTGTGGTTTTTTTGTAGTTCTTTACACTTGATAAGTCTGCTTGTAGCAGTGAAACCTTAGGTTGTGTTTTAATATTATTTTTATGCTGGTCTGGTTTAATTTTAGATTTGGGGTAGTTTTGATTATATATATATAAATATAAATTTATATATTAAATTCTCTACGAAAATTATCGAAATTTGGAGCCTTTTATATGGCATCATTTGATAAAAATCAGCTAACATCTTGCAGAACATATGTTTCTGACAATAAATCTAATGTCATCACTTGAACAATAAGCCAACTGAGATCATATTAAACATAATTCAAATTATTTATAAATAAGATTATTCAAAAGAGAGTTTAATTATAACCTCTAATAATAAACCAGTTCAAAGAAGACGTTAGTTAAATTCTCATTAAAATTTATGTTCAAACTCTAAATCAAATTGTGAGTAGATTTAAATAAAATTGTGTGTCTGGTGTAACTTCAATTGTTTTTCCATGATGACATCGGGTTTATTGACAGAAAAGCATGTGCCCTATAAGAAATTAGGTAGATTTTTCATTAAATGTTACCACATAAAAGATTGTAAATGTCTACAGAGGGCATTAATTAGCAAATGCTAATATATATATAATAAATGGACTTTATAATAATTTCAATATATGATGATAAAATAAGATTCCTATCTGAAAAATTAAAAACTTTATCAATATTTACTTTTTCAAAAAAAATGGAATAAAACTACTATTAGTTAAATACTATTAATTAATATTTTTCCTATTGAAATTTGTCTTGCATTCACTATAAATCTAATTTTCATGCAATCCTTCTAAAACTAATCAATGATGAGGAATGAAAACTCTTATAGGGATTTTCATTCGTTACAATTGAATTAAAATTAAGCAAATGAAGAAATATCTGAAAATATAAGATAAGTAATTAAAATTATATATAAAAAAAGAATGGAGCTATATGGAATTAAGCATTAAAAAAAAAAAAAAACGAAGTCAAGCGTTGGTGGCTCAGCGGTTAGCATAGCTGCCTTCCAAGCAGCTGGCCCGGGTTCTTTCCCCGGTCAACGCATTTGACATATGAAAAGAAAAAAAGAGAATCATTAAACTCTTTGTGTGTGTATATATATATGTTTCTAAAAATGAACAATTGTTTTGCATGCCATCTATTGTATATACTATAATAAAAAAGTAATTAATTTTGAAATTATAGACTTAATAATATAAATAAATCCAGCATTTCAACTATATGCATAAAATCAGAATTGACAAATCTCCTGATAGCTGTCACACCATTGTATTGTTCTTATTTAGTCAGAAAACCAAGCAGGTGTAAAATGATGATTTATATCTTCAGATTTCATTTATAGAAATGGCAATCTGACAAATGTTACAAATAAGGATGAAATTCATTTACATAGTAGACATAAATGCAGGCTCTTTCAACACAGCTAATACATAAACAAGATATTATTTCTATTCATTTTAATATCCTTATGATTAAATAACGTATAGTCAAGTATATAATATTAATAAAGCCAGGATTTCAAACTATATATATGCAAAAATCAGCAATAATAAATCTCCTAAGTGCTATAAATATAGGTGTACCATTTATTTTGTTAGAAAATCAACAAAATCTAAAATGATCAAAACAGCCTACATATCTTAAGAGATTTCTCATCTTCAGTTTGTATGTATATAGTTTGAAGTTCTGGATTTATTAATATATATTTGGCTAATTGGTATTTACTTATAATAATATTAAATGAATAGAAATAATTCTGTCTTATGTTGTTTATTTATTAGCTATATTAAAAAAAGCTGGGATTATACCTGGCATTATCATGAATTTCACCTTTATCAACAAATAGTGCTCATTTTTTTAAAGATCTGAGACTTATAGGTACTTGGTTTTTTAATAAATAAGAAGAGTAAAATGTTTTAAAGAGCGGAATGGCAATGAATTGCCCAATTGCATTAGTTCTGGTTTATTAGAAGCATCAACCATTCAGATGTTGTAACATAAACAATTAACAAATCATCACAACCCCTTGTCTTTTGCTAGAGGTTTCTTTTGTATTTTGTAATTTCAGTTAATTTTTGTAAAAGAAGGATATAAATTATGGTCATTTCCACTATCCTTGAATGGATTATGTGTTAGGGGAGGATTGAAAGACATTAACAATTTAACTTTTAGGATAAATAATGCTGATATTGATGGTCTTTGGATACAGTAAAGGCTGCATAGACTAATTAAGCAAGTTACGAAAGCCTGTCTTCATCTCCGATCATTATAAATGTCTATAGCTTTAGTCAAAATGCACTTGCAAGTTTAGAATAGTAAAGCATGGGGAAAAATATTTTTTTGTTCAGATGAGCCAAGTATTAATTTTTTTTAAGCACTGCCCTGAGCTTATATGCTATTATTTAGATTGTTTTATATATGTATAGATTAGGTGGTACCGATGCATTATAGAAACTCATTATTGATACTCTGAACATTATTTAGGTAGATGTCTCATTCATACCATACATTATGTGTTATGTAATTTTGATTATCCAGAAATGAATGTAAAGAAGATGTGTTCCTACCTCTTGCAATTGGTGACATTATTATTTATCAGGTAGAGGTATATTTCTACCATTTTGTTTATAAGTTCTCAGTCATTACTGCCAAGTAAATATGTGATTCCTGTCTGGGCATTTGGTGAAGATTATTCTATTGCTATTAAAACATATGTTAAAGAATGCCTGGTATACATGCCATTTATCTCCATTATAACTTGAGTATTCACTTGTCTCCACATAATTTAGTTGCTTAGTTTGAAGTTCCAAGAGCTATAGTCTGAAATGATTTATATTGAATTCTCCCAATGGTGTATTTTAAGGAAATGATTTTTAGTGCATCTTTAGGCTTGTGAGTGAGGTTGACAATTTGTGTAATTGGTTGGGATTAATTATGGATTTATAGTTATTAATATTTACAAACTGTGCAATGAATCTGTATCTATCCGGGGACAATTAAGATGCATGGATCCATATATCATCTTTACATAATGTCAGATAATAATTCTATTGAAGCAATAATATCTATCTACTCCTATGAATTTTTCTTCAGGCTGGTCAGGGCAGTGAAATAGACTGAGTTTAAATACTGGGCAAATGACAATCGATCATTAAGTATCTTCATTCTGAATTTGACCTCGAATAAAGGACCAGTAGACTATGATGTTTGCAGAGAGTTCCAGCCAATTAAGTTAATCTTTATTTGATTATTCCATGGTGATAGTGTATATACATAAATAAATCTTAATTATTCATTATTCTACCATTTGTTTTTTACTGCAATCAATAATGGTAATTAGAATATGATGAATCTCTTGTATCTGCCTGAGTTAGTGAGATATAAAAAGAAAAAGTTTTAATCATGTGATATCAGAATGTGAAGCTGTATACAGATTATCTATGGACTATTTTCATGTATTAGCCATGCATTGTTGACCATTACAATATTGACTTGAATATCAAAAAAAAAAGAGGTAATAATTAGTATTTTGAAAGAAAGGACATTTTACAATTATTGATACTTATAATAATCATAAAGCAATGGACTCAATAATTGAATGTCATTGATTAATTCTTAGTTTAATCAAAAATATCAACCCACAAATCTGTAGCCCAAATGTCACATGATCTTCTAAGTAACTAATTATAAGATTGTTTATTTCCATGAACCATAACACAGTATATAAATCAATAACAATTACAGTTGACATATTAACATAAATAATATTCATATTAGTGACATAATTTTTGTTCTTTACAAAGTAAATCTCTATTTATAAAATTTCATCATTCTAAATTTCTTGATGTTAAGCAAATACATAAGATATGGTGTACATTTTTAAAAACAGTTACAAGTCAACAAGAAAAAAATAATTTTAATAACATTAGTCTGAAATAAAAACTACTTTATGCAGAAAAACTGAAATAGGTACTTTTATTAATTTTGTTATGCAGAATTCAAAAATGTATTTTGTTTTGGTGTATCATGTCTGGTTAATCGATAATAAAGAAGGATGTTATTTTGTCATTGCCTAAAATGTTCGATAACTTAATAAGAATTAAATTATATATATTACATATAAATATTAGTAAGCAACATGCAATCTTATTTTTTGCTACATTAAGCATAAGTAAAAGCTGTTTTGTAAACTACAGAATCGTTTACAGAAACGGTAAATGCATATTTTAAACCAGCGGTGTCAGTAACACATTTAAATTACTAGCCCTACTTGAGGTAAAAATTACAGGTTTATTCATATTAATTTTATTAAGAATATAATCAAGAATATTTAAGAAAAAAATGATGCCTGTAGTCTACACATTTATATACACCCAGAAAAGCTAATTTTTAATAAAACAAATTGAATAAATCCAAGAAAATATTAATATTGCCATGTTTGTGGCAAGATATGCAGCTGAATGTGTTTCAAAATTTGTTCAGAAGAGATATTAAATGTCTGAGATTTCATGAAGGTTTTCCTTGTATGAGTATGACTTTTGGCATTTTAAAACAATTTTTCTTTTCAGAAATTTTCCAATTTCATCCTTGGGTTTTCCTCTTTAAGTACAGAATTATACATGCTGAGAGTAGAGTTGTAAGCAAAATATAAGCAAAATAAAAGGTACATGGGTTAAAAGCATACTCACATTACACTTTTTGAAAATTTGCATTAGAATTCATAGATTGCCCTCTTCTCTTTCTTAAAGAATTTGTGTTCTTGAGTGTTCTCTGGAGGAATTTTTAGACATTGCCTTCTGTGAAACACTGAATCACTAGCTATGGTATCTTAAAAATATGGCTTTTATATTCATAATTACATATGCATAGATGCAAATGAATGCAAAAAAATGCATAGAATGCAAATTTGTTGACTTGTATCTTAAGCATAATTGATGGGTTGCCTTGAAAAGGATGTCAGTCCAACATTTCCATCTGAAAAAGATAGGGCTGGAAATTAATTTTTGTTTATACAAGTGGTTTGCGAGAAGCATTTGGCTTTTTATAATATCCAAACTTCTGTTGTGCTTTTCTTATTGCATATCTGGAGGTTGTTATAGTTATATCAGACAAAACCCAACTATAGTATAACTGTTAATATGACTGCAATACACATTATATAATCAGATTCATACAAACAATCATAATTAAAATTATATAAGGTGTATTAGAAATGTGTGACAAAAACATTACATCTTACAACTGTAGATACTAAAAAAAAAACAGATTTACACCACAACTAAATGTGAAATGAAAACTGACATCATTTTAGGACTCAGGGTATTAATTTCCATTAAAATAATGTGTTTTCCATTTTATCATAATATCATGTTGACTCATGTAATTTCAGAACATTAGTGTTATTAGCAAAAATAACACTTATTACTGCAAATACTACTAAAGACAGTCTAAGAAATATTAACACAAATGATATAATCAATTAAGCAATACACAGGTTATGATAATTTGTCTGCCCTCCAACTTATTAAGACATTTTTAAATATTAATATACCTTATTACATGAAAATGACTGCCCAAATATATGGGATGAAATTTATAAAATGCCCATTTCAGTTTCAAAAACTTGTGAGGATGAACAAAAAAATATGTAGAAGAAAATGCTATAATATTTCAATTAATTACTAAATGGCTAACTTACAAGAGTTATAAATATAATAAAGTCAAACTCATTGAGGAATTAACAACAAGAGACTACTCAAGGAATATAAAAAAGGGGCTCTAGAGTCCAAATACTTCGATTTTATCATTAAAATGAATCTCATTGCCTTGCCAACAACCCACTTTCTTTGTCATAAAAGAATGTACAGATCTATTGACCCTTTCTGTGGACTCTGCTATCAAGCAGAAGAGATGCTGGACTACATTATTTATCAATGTATAGCACTTAACAAAACATGACAGATGATGTGTAACACCTACAGAAAACCGGGTACAATCATTAATCACATAATGGTAGCTTTTCAGGGAAGATCAATACCTAGCATTAGGGCAGCCACATTTGTACTATACATGTACTGGTGAACCAGATGTACTTTCTTAATTGACAATAATACCAGACAACACCCAGCTACATTTAGCAACAAACTGTTACACATTAGAAATAGAGATAGAATAATAACCAACCCTCACTTATATGCAGCAACATGGTAATTGTTAAGGCAACCATCAATGCTGTGAAAGCTCCAAAAAAACTATCATACAACTAACATTCAAAAAGACATGCCCACATGACTAAATAAGCTCATCAAACTTTAGAATTCTGATTATTTTTGTTTTTTTATTCTTTATATTGTTATAGTCCATTAACCACAAAGTGTAACCACTAAATTCCTTTATATATGTTTCCCCTAATATTACTCATTGTATGTTAAATTTGAAATTTTCTAGATGTAAACTTGTGTAAATCATTGAGATCAATAAAACCTTTATTGAAACGTAAAGTCAAACTTATTAAAAATGCCATCAATATTTATAGAAATGTGAAATGTAAAAAAATAATGCTTTTAAATTAATAATAAAAATCATATATTTTAGTAATAATAATTTGAAAAATAATAAAAAACAATGTAACATTTAGGGTCAAGTTTTCTTTAACTGCAATCTCTTTCCCCTTCTCTCTTCATCCCTGATTTCCTCCTTTTTCTTTTTCTATTCTTCTTCTTTTCTTCTTTTTTATCTCTTTCTTTGTTATTTTTATAATACCTTAGCTAATAGACATTTTAAGCCAAATAATTAATTATTTAAAATAAGAATTACTAAGTAAATATTATGAAAAGAAATATATACACAAATGCCAATAAATAGTATTGCGTTTTTAGTGTTACTTATAAAAATATCACGTACTTTTAATTAAAATACAAATAAGTTATTTACAAGATTTTTAAATTGATTAAAATTTTTATTTAATGTAATTAAAAAAAGAGTCCATAATTATTATAAAATAAAATACATTTTCTATGTCAGTTTTAAATTCATAGTATATATTTCACTTGTATATAAAAATTATTAATATTAGAGATAGTTTTTAAAATAACAATAAAACATAAAATAAATATTATAAAAAGAATTAGATCCAAGTATTAATTACTGTAATCATAATTTTGTTTTAATGTTGACTTTAACAAGAAACAATATATTTTAAAGTTTAAAAATAAATAAAATTATTATACATATAGAAACTAAACAGGCATAGTAAACTATGATAAAAAGTTTTAAAATTCATTTTATAAATTTTTTTATGTAAAAAACACAAACTAAAATTTAAACTCAATAATTCAATGCATAACAAAAAATTTATAGTCCCACAACCACCATATATAAAAATAGTTTGATTTATGTTAGTTGTAAGTTCATCACATTGTTACGACATTTAAATGTTACTTAACCATTTCATATTCATTTAATATATATATAAATTGATAAATTTTTCTTAAATTGATTGCAATTAAATTCTAAGTGCTAAGAACACTAAGTAAGATATGTCTACACAAAAGCTTTTCTTATTTAGCTTTTTTAACGCTTAGAATTTAAATAGTAAAAAATAATTTTTTAAACGTATCAAAACAATATAAAATAAACAACGATTTCGAAGAATCTTCTTAATCTTATTGCTTGAAAAGGATGTAATTGTTTGGTTATATATACGTTTCTAATTAAACTATCAATCATACTTTAATGTTGAAAATGAGATAGATAACATATTAGCTTAATATTTCTATATTCGTTTAGTAAACACACACACCCCACTCACAAGTGCAAAAAAGTTGATGTCATAATTTTATTGAAAAGTAACAAAGTGATTTTCAATCTTTTCACGAAAAATTGAAGCTAATTCAATATTAACTAGAGAATGAACTTCAATTTTAACATTAACATGTTAACAAAAATTAAAGATAGTTAATCCAATTGTTATATTTAGCAGCTTCACCTTTAATAAAAATATCATAAATCTACAGCTAATGAACCATTATCTAATTTTTCTTTAAAAGAAACACTTGGCTTAAATAATTTTTAAAACAAGTTATCTAATGAATTTTTAAATAAAAATATTATTATTGCATAACGTTATTATTTTTCTACAATCATTCACTGTTTTTTTTTTGGTCCTCAAAATAGAGCATGCAAATATATATTTTAGAAATATGGATCTATAATTTTTTCAGCTGCTTTTTTTTTTTATATCTACCAATGACAAAAATAGCTCTGATATATATATTTTTACAATGATTTTTTTTTTCCCAATGGCATTTTTATTTGTTTATTAAAAAAATAATATATCTTCTCTCTTCTAAAAACAAAATATTTTAATTCAGATGTTTTTTTTTCTTTCTTTTATTTCTTTTATAATTAGAAATGTCATAAAATTAAGCAACATCACTCCTAATCTATGGGCAAACTTTTGATTTTCTGAAAAAAAAAGTCAAAAGCCATATTTGAAAAATCAAATTAAAATGCAATATTTTTCCACAACAAATATCAATATTTTTGTGTGTGTGTTAAATTAAATATAAAAAAATATTATGTTTTTATAATTAAGGCTTTAATAATCGCTAATTATTGTTAACTATGATGTATATTGTGTATATACATATATGCACAACAATATTTTAACAATAGCAAACAGGAAATGCTTTGACTTATATCTGAGTTGAACTTGAAAGGAGCAGTTATGTTGTATTTTACTTTTATAATAATTGTTCTAGATCAGTTTCTACATAAATATTCATACTGGAAAATCTAGATTTAATCAACACTCAAACTGATGTGAATGCTTCCCCTCCTATGTTAGAAACTAGCAACAAAAAATTGCTCAAAGAATTTAAGAAATGAGCCCTTGAGCCCAAATATTTTGATTTCATAATCAAAATGAATCTAGTTGCCATGCCAACAACACATTTTCTATATCACAAGAGGCTATATCTATCCATTGATCCCTTCTGTGAGCCGTGTCACTGAGTAGAGGAGACACTACACCACTTCATTTACCAGTGTGTGGCTCTAACCCAAACATGACATATTATGTGTAATGCTTACAGAAAGCCTGAAATCACGATCAATCAAATACTTGTTGCTTTCCAGGAAAGATCAATACCCAGCATTAGAGTGGCCATATTTATTTTATATGTGTACTGGTGTACTAAATGCACTTTCTTGATTGGCAAAAAACACCAGATGCCACCCACCTATAGTTAAAAAAAAATTAGTACACATTCAAAATAGAGATAGAATAATAACCAGTCCGCATTTATATGTGGCAACATAGTCTCTGTTAAAACAGCCATCAATGTTGTAAGTAATGAATGAACTAATAAATAATGGGCAATGCTTTTTCAATTTAAACATCCATTTCTGGAACACCCATTAAATATTCCCCCAATAACATATATAATCCCATATATTAATATATGTAATAATACCAAATAATCCAATGCAAACCTATGTAAAAACAAATGCAAGCAATATAAAAAAATTTTGAGTTAATAAAGTGCCTTTGTTCTTATCTATATTTTTTGAAAGTTTTATGTATTCATCAGTACTTTGAGAAATGATGAACTAAATTAGCTTTGCTAAAAATATGGTGTACTATCTCTATTTATTTAAAATGAAGTACAATTTATAAGTTATAAACAAAAAAACATACCTAAAAAAATACTTCAACAATATTTGCAAAAGCTTAAGTTAACAAGGTGAACGAATAGATGCTTTCCATCTTCCATATACACATACCATATTCTCTGTCATTTGGTGTTAGGTCTTCATTATGGATTTATGAAACCATGAATAATAATAAAACCTATATTTGTTTTTAACATATATATATACACACACATCCAGAGAATAATTTATTAAAAATTGTATAGATAATTTACAACTCATAAAAATTTTCACGAATTTAAGGATATTCTTCATTGAGAATCTAAATCATAAACTATAAAAAAAAAAATTATAATTACTGATATTATTTGTTATATTTCAGATATTCTTTATTATGACATTTCAATCAATAAAAATAAATAAATAAAAGAATAATGCATGTTATAAAAAAAGATAGTATAGCAATTAAGTAAAAACGGTAAAAAGAGAGATATCACATGATTGACTATATAAAGCCAAAAAAAGAAAAAAGGCTGATGGTGGACGCAGACGTGAAAGTTAAAAAATTCTAATTTACAAACTTATGAACTTTTAATTCTTTATTTTTTTTTCAAATTGTGTATTTAGGTTAGTCTAAAATATTATAGCTATGTTAGAAAATATTATAATATATAATTATTTTTTAAATATTTATAAAGTCCAACCTTTTTAACCTTTTTAAATAATATATATTTTAAATATGTTAACAAAATGCTCTTGTTTAAAAGATAACATACTACATCATTTCATAACTGAAACACAGGCTTGTTATATACCTGTGTCTATATATGTAATATATAGGGTATATGAGCACAGACTTTCAGACGACCCATCCCTCTCCACTCTATCTAATAACACTGATACACTCAAGCACATATATGCTGAAAAGATAAATAATCACCAATATACGTATTTCATGCTAAACAAGCAATCATCAGTTAGTCCAGATTATCATCTCCCACACATATATACTATAAGTGCTCAGATATATATTAAGATAGACAATCTTCATACTTTAATGGACAGGCTCCAATCTACTAAACACTCCAACTCTTGGAGAGTGATGGATCATTTGAAAGTCTGTGCTCATATACCCTATATATTACATATATAGACACAGGTATATAACAAGCCTGTGTTTCAGTTATTACATTGTAGAGATATCTGCCCATCCTTGCATATGTATTAAATGGATTATGTCCTGTACATGTGAGGTTCAGATTGACCTTAGGTCAACATGGATGTGACAAGAATCTCAGCCTCAGGCTGGTCTTTGAGCATTTCATCATCAGATTTTCAATTGGATGGACAGTTGAAAAGTTGGAGTGTGTAATAGATTGGAACCTGTCCATTAAAATATGAAGATTGTCTATCTTAATATATATCTGAGCACTTATAGTATATATGTGTGGGAGATGATAGTCTGGACCAACTGACGATTGCTTGTTTAGCATGAAATACGTATATTGGTGATTATTTATCTTTTCAGCATATATGTGCTTGAGTGTATCAGTGTTATTAGATAGAGTGGAGAGTGATGAGTCGTCTGAAAGTCTGTGCTCATACACCCTATATATATCATTTCATAAACAATAAAGTCAATTTAACTGCATGATAATCAACATTATTATAATAGATTACATTATACTTATTAAACTCCAAAAAAGTTTACAGTCTAGAAATGGAATAAAATGCAACTTTTAAAAAACAAAAATTTTCACTCTTGACGAAATATTATAATTTTAAAAATATTATTTAAGCAAATAATATATATATGTTTAAAGCTATCATTTACAAATCTTATTAAAGATTTGTCATTTATATATTTATACTTTAATAACATTCATTTAGTTTGATTAATAATTTCAGAATTGTTAATTAAATAACCTTTCTTTTGCTAATCTTAATGGAAATATTACTCTTTTTATTATTATTATATAAAAAACTTAATTACTTTTCTTCTATTCATAAATACATTTTTGTCTGGTTTCCTTTTATTTAATTTATAAAATAATCTTCATTTGTAAACATTTTAATTATTTAATATGTGAACATGTATAAAGTAATTGTTAAAATATCAAAATGCAATGATAAAATATTTTACAGTCTATTTGATTACAATCTTAATTATTAATTTCAAACATAAAAAATTGATTTCAAAAATATTATTCTAATATAATAAATCCTCATAACAATGCAATACAGTTTTTAATATATATCATAAATAGATAATGGTAAAATGATTTGCTCCAGAGATCAAGTAATATTTAAGCACCAATCTGATAGGCTGAGCTCAATAGTTTCACTTATTCAATTTTAAAACTTTTAACTCTTAAGTTTGTCAATCTTACAGTGTTAAAGATGCAAGATATTATCCAGTATCCTACAATTTTATTTATGATGAGCTTTCAATTTATAATCATTTATTTCATTAACAATAAGACTGTCATTAACAAGGGCTTTGAGCATTTCATCATCAGATTTTCAATAATATGGAAAGCTGAAGAGTTGGAGGGTGGAGAAGATTGAAGCATGTCCATTAAAGTTTGAAGATTTGCTATCTTAATATAAACTGAGCTGATTATGTATGTTTGTGAGAGATGCTGATCTGGACCAACTGATGAGTGCTGGTTCAGTGCAAAATACATATATTGGAAAACATTTACCTTTTTTGCATGTATATGATTATGTATATCGGTTGTATAAGATAGAGAGATAGCTATAGGGAGTTTGAAAGTCTGAGTTCAAATCCCTTCTAATTATACCACCTTAAGTAGAATATTTTTCTAGAATTTTCCTCTTTTGTTAAATAACTTTCAACAATTTCTTGATTTTTTTTCTTTAATATATCCAAAATTTCTCCATCTGTTTGAAAAATTACACCAGAAACAACAATATGAGCTTTTATCAATTTGTTTTTCATATTGCAATATGATTCTTTTCATACTTTATAATGCTGTTTACAATCTTATTTATTTACAAATGGTCGGATGTTTGTTTGTCAGCCATATGCTGTTTAAGCACCAAAAGGAACTGCTAAATATATTAATTTCTTTTTCATAAGTATCAAGACATATTTTACTTAAAGATAATACTCTAACAAATGGACTATTTTCCTTTAATATTTAATTTTTCAATTTTCTTTTGCTCCATTACAAAATCTGTAATCAGAATAATTATTAAATATCACATTACTTTTAATATTAATTTATTTTCTACTTTGTACTTTTCCTGGCTTGATTTGTTTCATAAATTCTTGAATGTAATTCATTAGATGGTGTAAATAACAATGTCATTAGGAAAAGGAATATGTCTTGCATAATTATTATCAATATTTATCTTTACAGATATTTTATTAAAATTTTTATCAATGCTTTTAGAAGCACGTATTTTGGAAGCAGTAACAACAGCCTAAAGAAAACATAAAAAAAATTTACTTCAACGTAGAAACATCTCCAATAGAATTTCCACTGTGAAGAAGATAGCATTATCCATCAAGTTTATCAAATAGTGTTCAACCACCACTGTTTTATACAACCAGGTTTAGATAGCTAGTTGGGTTATCTATGAATCAACTGTTGAATAAAAATTCTAAAGCCTGGTTAAAACTTGAAAAACTTGAAAAAGTTTCAAGTTTAACCTGAATCAAATTTTAATTCCTAGTTGTCTATGTGAAAGATGAATGTGATAATTATTATACTGTAATAGCCTTTCCTTTGATAGCAATAATTACAACTTTACATATAAAAAATAAATGCCTTTTCAAAAAAAAAGATAAAATGTAAAGACAATGAAACCATATTATATTAGAAACTACTTCTAAATCTTATCTAAAATCATTGCTTTAAAACTGTTTTTTTTCTTTTAATTGATTGCTGATATTCTATTCGATTGTTTAGGTTTGAGAACTGTGATAAAGTAATTTACATATAATAACCAGTTAAATGATGGTACTTATAGTTTATTTAAAATATTGTGTAGTAGTTTATTTGAAAGATTGTAAAATTGATTACTTATTAATTAGCCTCAAACATTTTATCCTTGTTTATTTTAATAAAGTTTATTTAAACTTTGCATGATCACCAATCTTTATGCTTACACAAGCTATTTACACAAAGGCTAAACTCACCATACAGTAGCACCACTCAGTGCAAGCCAGAGTAATCAATGGATGCAAGAAGGTATGTGCATAAAATCTTTATCTAATGCCTACTCATCCAATATCCCAGACTAGTTCCAAGCTTGTGGCTTTCATCAGTGAGACCCTTGCACTGAGTGGTGCTACTGTATAGAGAGTTTAGCCTCTGTGTTTATTTACACTTCTAGGCAGAATTAGTTTCAATCTGTTTCAGATTTCATTGGCTATCTATTTACAGATTGTAGATAGGAGTAATAAGTGGAGAATCTCCATTATTACCTAATTATAGAATCACCTTGACAACCTATTGCTAATATTCTATTGGTTTTTTAAAACTCGGGAACTGTATTATTGCCATATTCAATAGTATATATGCTCTCACTTTATGATTTTTTTTAAAAAAAAAAAAAAACCTAGAAAATTAAAAATATGCAAATTTGAATTCATAAATTTCATGCATATTCATCTGCATGAGTGGCTCAAGAATAATTTCTCAATTAATCATTTCCTCAGCTCATGTATTCAGTGCATATTCAGTCAGTCATATTGTTGTTCTCCTACTTGATTTATTGTATTATCATTTTCATTACATTATTCCAATTCTGTGGTAATTTTTTTTGATATCTTAATATATACTATTAAAATTAAATTACATCATCATTTATATGTATATTTTTGTTTAAAATGTATATTATATAAGATTTCATATTATTAATAGCTTCAAGCATGTGAATAGATATAATAAAATTACTGCATCCATAAATTTGTAATTTATAAATTAATGTCAATAATTTGAATAAAATAATTTGATTTATGTGTATGTGTGCTTCCTTATTTGTACCTCTGAGACCTGGACACTTAATAGAAGAACAATACAGATTTCAGATTACTCAAAAAAATATGAACAGACGTATGTTAAGAGTAACAAAAAAAAATCAAAAGTGAAATAACTGGAAGAGAAAATAAACACATGTAATTGACATCATTGAAAGAATTAAGAGATTGAAGTAGACTTGGGTTGGATATATTTCTAGAAGAGATATTAGATGGACAGTTGAAATCTTAAACTGGATTCCAAGAGACTGTATAAGAGCTACAAAGAGATCACATGTGAGATGGATGGATTAAATAAGGAATTGTACTGGGATGATACGAAGAAGATAGGCTATAGTTTAAAAAAACTGGATTGAACTTAGAGATATCCTGCAGTGGATTGATAATGGTTGAAAATAGTAATAATGATGTGTGTGTTCACATATATGTGTGTCAATGCGTATTAAACTATATTATTCTTCTTAATTGTAATTTACTAAAAAGTAAAAAATAAGAAATTACAATCAATACTAGTTTCAAAAACAAACTATTCTCATCTAGCAACTATGCTTGAAACACTCATTACTATTTAATCTCTTCAATAGAAAGATTTATTAATTTATACAGGGAAATATTTTATAATGAGTATAATGATTTGATAAGTCAGTATTCATGACTTTTTCAGGCTGTTAGTCAATGGATAGGCAATGAGTTTGTAGTTAAAACTAATCAATCATGTAAAAGACTCTAGTTGACTTTCTCTCTTTCTTTCTCTCTCTCTCTCTCTATATATATATATATATTCTCACCCTAACAAGAAATGTGGGGTTCATTAGAATGCGTTCTCACCGATTAAATAAATCGATAAACGATGCACATACCAATTTATGAATTATAGCTAAGAAATAAATATAAATATGATCTGATCTAACTCTTGGAAAGTAAGAGATAATGTACTTTTCTTATAGTACAATAAAAATGATTTGATAATGCCACTTAGATAACATTCAAGTAATTGATAAAATCATGCAATAATAATAGTGATAAAAATGATCTCAGGGTTCTTAATAAAACAAATTAAATATATTTTGTTTTCTCATACCGTTGAATAACTGAATGACATCCTAGTAGATTATAGGAGACATACATTTCTTTTATAAGTTGATACAAGCATGAAACAATAAAATTTAGAAGAATAGAGTCTTCATCTAGGACAACATTTGAATACCAAGAATGGAAAGGGTATCCTTTATGCCATTCTGATACTCATCAACAAATGTAATTTTAAAATTATCTTCAAAATAAAATCCAACTCTCATGAATATAATAATTTAAACAATATGCAGTCTTAAATGAACTTAATTTTTAAAGTAAATCAAACAATTAATGTTAATTTGAATTCAATTCCAATCTTTGGAACTGCTGCTATTCTAATGCAACTTTGCATTTTCAAGTTTGGATCTGTATTTGTATGTGGTACTGTATATCTGATTTGAATAAAGATTTCTATAACATAATTAACAATTAATGAACCAAAGAACCATATAGAGACAAAGATTAACATTTAATAATAAAAACACATTTATTAACAATTAACATTAGTTCATTTTACACATAATTAATAAGACAACATTTTACATGAAAGTCCTTTGCCAAACATAGGCGATGGTATACATGATGCCTTTACAAAAATTAAAAAAAAAGTCATCACCTATCCTCTTTAAAACCAAGCTCTTATTTACAACATCAGGTATTCTTGTTAACTATAACTTAGTTAATTTTTCCTAAAAAACATCTACTGTAGCTAATTACTTTTATTCTATTATACTTGTTTTATAATAATAATAAATTGTTATTATATGGCATCACTTCCAAACAGAATATAAGTGCTATTTTATGGTTATAGAATAGTCATTTGCGGAGGTGTTTTTTTTTTAAATAGTATAATTTACAATAATTTCAGAGATACATTTTCATGTCCATCTGGCTATTATTAGTTAGCTTGTATAAATATAAATTCTTTATCTAAAGAATCACTAAATAAAATTAGAAACTTAACACTTAATTGATAGAAAGCTTAATATTTCTAGCAGATTGTCATGATAATACTAATTATTATCCCTGACATAGATAAAAAATACTAACATTAAAATGGTAAATTCTTTCAGAAACCACATATACAGCACATTCCAATTTTTTGCTTATATCCACATAATAAATTATTGGAAAAAAATTTAATGGCCTTACCAATCCATTGGAAAATTACTTCTAAATGGTGATGACAATACAACATATATGTGCATATCTTACTATGCTATTATAAAATATTAAATTTTAAGTTTTAAAAAAATGTTTCTTGGTTTTATTGTAACTATTGGCAGAATAACCCCATTTCCTATACACTATGAATAGAACAATATCCCTGAAATGACTATATATTTCAAATGCAAACATCAATTGCCATAACCATTATAAAACATACATTAATTTCACCTACACAGTAGAATAAAATGAAGATATCCTCATGAGGGAAAAGCTACTCAAAGCCACAACTACTATACCAAAAAGAGCAATGGCATATTCCAACACACCTTCTCTGAGGTAAATATATGTGTGGACATGATCCTAGCACATGGAAATGAAATATAAACCATAGAAAAGTTCTGTCTAAGGAAACAGCTATATTAAGTATGCTTAAACAACAATAATAAAATATTAAAACAAAACCTCTCATGAAAAAATATCTATTATTGGGGAGAGCAACTCTCAATCCTCTAAGGTACAATAATTAATATACAATAACAATAATGCTAAATGCATCCAACAATGATAAAAATGGGGGAATGGCATTAATTCTATGTATAATCATGGCAAGATAAAATAAATATCACTTGAAATTAGAAATAATAATTTATCTCTAAAAAACTCATACATGAAATAATGTGCTAAAATCAACAAATACAAGTCAAAGTGACATTAAAAAATACTTTGAATAGCATAATAAATTTTGAATAATAAGAAATCCACATATAATGAATAACAGCATGATATTTTAAAAATAAAGTGGATATCAATGGAAAAATGCAAAACAATATTAAATGTAATAAATATAAAATATACTACCTTATTAGCATTATAATGAAATTACTATGTTATATTAGATAAAACCTTTTGTGAGTTTCTGATAAATATTAGGTACTATTCTATTTACCCAGACATATAAAATGTATATTGATAAAATAGTACTAATGAAGGTAAAGCAATACAAATTTGCTTTAACTAGATAAGTATATCAATATAATTTACCTGTCAAATAATTAAATAATAAAATCAAATAAATGCATAAAATTTTACCTGAAAATTTGTAATATCTTTAATAAAATAAAAAAAAAAATTTTTTTAAAAAACACTAATAGTCCCTTAGCCGACATCTGCCATGTTGAGTTGCTGGACATGAGAAATAATGTCCTTTGGATGAAAAATTATGTTAAAGTAATGCATCCATCATTTTTGTAAATTTAAAATAACACAAATATCAATGATTTCCCAGAATGAACTACATGCACATTTAGAACACTTAAAAATTACTGCAGCATATTTGACTTTCATTCATTTACCTAAACATTTATTGTACAAAGTTTGCTATAGTTTGTTTTCTCCCATTTTATTCAAATATAAGATTTTCCTTTCACACATCCACAGATACATTTCTTAAAGTTCCTTTCTTTTAAAAGAGCATTGGGTGGTCGAGAAGTCAGCAACAGCTGCTTTACAAGCAGTTGTCCCAGGTTAGCAGGTTCACTTCCTGGCTGATGCTATGACACTCGAGAAAAAAACAGAGCATTTCACATTTTTATCAAAGTTATCATTTTCTTCAAATGAAGATAAAATTAACAATAGTAATAAAAAAGTACTTTTCCTGACAATACATAAATTTTAAAGTTATATAAATCTTCTTATTTTGCATTTTTAAATGATACTTTTTACAATATTCAATTGTGACACATCTCATTTTTCAGTATTAGAAATACATTCTTTATAAAATATCATAGTTAATGTTTTAAGAGCATTCAATAAACAAGTTCTTTCCAACAGAAAAGAATAATTTAAGTCAAGCACTTAAATGATATAATGAAGAAAATAATTACACTTATTCCTCTTGTTAGTCAGAGGTTAATTCTTTAAAGTCTAATAAAGTTAAACTCTGTTAAAGCATTTCTTCATTTTATCATTAAACTAAATTTTAACAATTTATCAATGTTAGATTTAAGTGATATTTAATTAAAATTGCATAAATATAACACCAACATGGTCCAATGAACAGTTTAAAATATTTCTTTCATTTAAATATTATAATAAATTTAATTAATTCAATAATGAAGAGTGAAGATGTGAGTTCAATAAAGGCAGAAAATATTAATGATAAATTAGTAAAGTACAAAGTTCATACACATGCTTTAAAATATGAAATTATACTACCTTTATCTTGAAATAGTCCCATTCTAGATTTATTGCTAAATAACAAAGTGTTTTTCAGCGAGCATCTTTGCTAATTTTCCTGGATCTCCTGATTAGATTAGGCATGAATGACCCAATACCTGTCTTAATCTAGCAGTACATACTTAATTAAACAAACAAAAAAAAATTATAAAAAAATCATCACTATTATTTTAAGTTAAAATTTCAAAACCGAAGTTTAATGATTTTGGCTGAGGTGTTATGAAAGCGCACAGTCAGCAAGAGAGAGAGAGAGAGCTAGGAAGACCAGACAAGAAGCTCTCTCACACACTAAGCCTAATTATAGATTTTCATACCTTAATGGGCAGCCAATCAATTACCTAGTTTTTTTTATTTTTATATGCTCCTAGTAAAAAATATTTCATTTAGGACCAGGAACTAAAAATTAAATTATATAACAGCAATTAACTTCAAATCATCATGTCCACAGTTTCTAGTAAATTTTATTAACTGATTGATCTTTTAGAATTTATTAAAACAAAATTAAATTAAATAACTGATAAAATAAACTATTTTATAATATTACCTTTTTAAATAATTATTAATAGTTTTTATTTATGAGAAGCTCAGATATTTTTAGTTAACTTATATTTATATTTTAAATAAATGAACTGCAACATTATTAAATAATCAAACAAACTTAACTAATATTTATTTTAAAAAATAACATTTTAAAATAGTGTGCAAGCATTCATATCCATACACACATATACCAGAAATTAATGCAGTTGATTTATTATCTTGAATTTAATATGCTGAATATTAAACCTCACAAATATTAAATACTTTTAAATATTTTATTTTATAATTAATAAACTAACTTCATTCTTTATAACTTTTCTAACACAGTTAATTAATGAATAATAGGTTAAAGATTTTAATTGCTTTAATAACATGTTATAATTAATAAACTTATTGACTAGCCTATAGCTTTTTAAACATATAAAATTAACTCTAATAAATCTCCCATTGAATTTCAGCTTTATTAATTAATTGAATAAGGTTTGATTTTTGATGCCTACTATACTTTATTCTTTATTCTTGTTGAATATGTATATGCAATTAAATATAAAAGTTATCAGTTATAATTGACTTATACTACTGAAATAAAACAATAATCAAGTCTAACTACTGACATAGCATGTCTAAGCTGTTTACACAATAGAACTTATATAGTCAATTTCAATGTGTTTTTTTTCTCTTTTCCTTCCCTTACTTTTTTTTTTTTAGCAAAAATTTTAAAATAAGCAATTCAAATACAACCATGGCAAATCACATGGTTACAATATATATATATATGATAAATTTAAATTATTTATTACATATATAAGTTGTGTTATATAGATGTACAAGCAGTGTATTTACATGTACATTTAACAAAGAATCTATCAGCATCTTCTAAAAACTTCATGTTTCATTTGATAATATATAAAATAATACTGAAATTCATAATGAAGTCTAGATAAATAACAATTGCTAATTCATGGATAATTGCTGCAAATACATTGATTCTGTTATAGATAATAATTTTAATAGTGATTGCCAGTTATAATTTTATAAACAATTATACAGGTACTGGACAAAATAACAGAAACATCTATTATACTGACACTATATTTTTAACAGAATATACCACTAAAATGAACATAAATAATAAAAAAATAATAAATAATAATAAAACTATTATTTAAAATTAAAATGAACATACACAACATGTTTATCCCAATTACTACATGACTCAGTTTTGTAGACAATTTTATTAATAATGGGATAGAAAAACAATAAAAAGATTGTGTTTAAATCTGGGTATGGAGATAGAAAGGAGAGGAAACAGATTTGTGAACTATTTAATATTTTAAAATTGAAAGTATCCAAGGTAATTAATTATTAATAGTGTAATTATCGTATTTAATAAAAATGAGAACAAAACCTGTTACAGCCACTTCAGAGACTACCAAAACAATTCACTGCAAGCATTATAAGACCATTTATGGATAACCTGCCTTTTCAAAACCAGAACATTATAACTGGATAAAAGATTATGCATCATGGCTATAAACTATTTGATCAGTTTCTCAGCATACATACAGTGCTGTATTAAATTAATGGAGATAATTGTTTTAAAGAATAATGTACTAAGTCATACAACTCATTTGAATGATGAATAAGATATTGATATTCATCATTGACATCTTAAAAAAAGAGGCTTTTCTCTAATAGAAATGGATTAATATTCCTTTAAATAATATTTAAATGTTCATGAAGCAAGTATTGTTCTTTCATCATATTAGTAAAGTGATCACAGGTATTTCTATTATTTTACCTAATCTCCATTTCTTTATGTATATATAAATTTTTCAACAATTTTCCAGAATAATCATTAGTCCAATTTATTTTTCAGGTGTCTCAAATAACAGATTAATTATTATCATGATGGAATCCATCTACATCATTGCAAGTCTTTTTTTCTTTCTTTCTAGCACCAACCTTTCCAAATATACATTTTGAAATTGTTAGATCAGATCATGACTTATAAATGTAAATCTATTATTATAACATGCTGAAAATCTTGAAATTGTTAGATTGGAAGTCGAACCCTGATAATATGCTATTACTTTAAATATTATAAATCTTCACGCACTCACATGCCAGTAAGAGTTTAAAAAAACTTAAGTGAATCACTTAAGTTTAGAGTGCATTTCTATAAATACACTAACTTCCACTGACCATGCTAAATCAGGGCTTGAGTCTATTTATGCCTGATGTTATAATCAAATTTTGAATTGTATAAATCTATTTAATCTATCGTAGGAGAAAGACAGTGTGCAGAGATTTATAATATCTAAAGTAATAGTGCATTATTGGGAGTTCAACTTCCGATTTAACAATTTCAAGATTTTCAACACTTTACAATAATAGATTTATAAATATACATTTTCTAACAAATTAACAGTCATTATCTGACATAGTATTAATGTTTAGTATCAATAAATAAAATAAGAATTGACAGTTATTTTAAATACACATGCTTCTAAAGTGTGTGTGTGTGGAGGGGGGGAGGAGGAGACATTATTGAGTCCAATATAATTATGAAAAAAAATCTCATAAGCATATTTGAATTATCAAATGTAATATGCCAGCTAATAATGTGTGTACACTTATTTAATACAATTTATAAACTCTATTTTATGAAGTAGTTATAAATATCAGAATTCATTAAAGTCTGCATCAAAGATCCAAATATTCAAATAATGGGAAGCATGGCAAAGTATTATACTTAATTTACAAATAAAAAATTTGATGAAACAAAGTCTTTTAGTACATTGTAATTTTTTTATATCCACAACATTTATCTCCAAGCCACGGCATGAATAATAATATAATTTTTTAACACAGGCACAAGTATACATGTTTAATTAACCTATTCATTCAGTATACTGAATGTTTCCTATATAAGTAACTAGAAAGATTTGAACTTGAGTGGAAGACAAATGTAGACTAAAAAACTCTTGAGTTCAAATCTCTCTAGTTACTTATGAGTATACATATGAATATAAATGTTAAATATGTAAAAAAAAAATCAAAATGTAGAAAATTAACATTTTTTTTTGTTTAAATTCTAATTTTTTTACCTCCCTCCCTTCCCCAATTAACTGAAATTGCAGATATAAAAATCATGGATATGAGGAATACTATTCATAATAAAACAGAAGATAACTATCACAGGTTTAAAATGATTAAGATCTTGGTTTTTATTTCCTTTAAGAAACAATTTTTAATATAGTGTCATTTGTGTAAAGCCTATATATATATATATGATAAACAAAAATATATATATATATATACTTATATATATATATATATATATATATATATATATATACATACAATCAATATCACTTGAATTCCTACATCTTATATGTTACTGGTCTATCATTTATTATGATAGACTTAAAACAAGAAATAATTGCAATACATTATATCATCCTGCATTATATATTCTATATACATATCTTTTTATTTCATGAATTCTTCAATTATATCAAAAAAAATTTGAAATAAGATTTAATGCTTCAGTGCAGGAAAATAGTAAATTTCAATGTGTCTCTAAATATGCAAATATATCAAGAGATTTGAAAAACAGACTTCAATGTTTAAAAAAAAAAGCTAAAAATACATGATTATTAGAATTTCTCAGTATAAGCTGAGAGGATTATTATTCAACAATAGCTATAAGCAAAGTAAACTATTATCAATGCTGATCAATTTCATAACAGAAAGTATTATCTAATATTCACTAAGATGCTCACATAAATTTTATATAGAAGTCATCTGAATTACTTACTTAATTTTAATTCAACTAAATGTAAAAATAAAACTGCTTTTAAATAGACCACTGTAGAACTAAGGCCTTTTTGAAAGCCTCTCGGTTAAGGAGAAGACATTATACACTACACTGGCTAATTTCTGAGTGGTGAGAGTATGAACATTGTTTCCTTATTGTTGATTCATATAGCCCATGCATAATTGTAAAATTCTTTCTTTAAAAATTTTACCACAGGAAATCCCCCCACCCCTCCCAGAAAAAAAAAACTTAAAATTTCATTCTGGTCACATTTTGTTCAATGATGTTTTTTAAAAATTCATATCAAATGACTTATCATGAAAATATTTGTTATAACAACTTTTTAATATATCTTGAAACAATGTATTCTACCGAAAATGCTTCAAACAAACTGTTTATAATTAATTCTATGCAATTTTTTTGTCAAATAAAGTTTTTCATAAAAGGCATGCCAATTTATGTAATTATATTTCAAAAATAATTAATTTTATAGAAAATTGTTTCAGATATGAACATTTTTTAGTTTTTGAGTTATTGATAAATTTGGAGTCAACTTCCAACAAATTAAAATTCTCATAAAAGATATTGTAGCTTAACAATAGATGTCTAACTTAGCCCACATAGATTGTTACACCAAACAAAAACATGCACATATGAGTATCTCATATGGGGAAATAAAACCATTTTTTTGCAAGCAGCTTGCTAGAGATTTTGCAGAAATTTGAGTCATCTACAGTGAGAAAAGTGTGCCCACCCCTGAGCTAGAGATATCTATGTGTTGTCCACTTGAGAGAAAAATCATAAACCTGATTAGAATTTGAAAAAAAATTCAAGTTTAACATATCCTAATTTAAATCCATGTTACAGGACATGGTAAGTTGATGTGATTACTATAGTAACTAAATAAATAATTACACTGTAATTTTTATTAAATAAAAATGTGATATCTTGTACAAAAAGTAAAGCATAAATAATAAAAATATATCATATTTGATGGCTGCACAGATAGTTTTAAAAGTCGATCAGTAAAGATCACTTCCTATTCCACCATAGTGAGTGACTCTCACTTTTAATTGCCAATTTCTTCAAAAACTAAGGGCAATTGGAATATTCATTCATTGATCAATAGTAATGATCATTTGGATTAACATGGACCTGTTTCTGGAAAAAAATGGGTGAGTTCTGGACTTGTCTGCAGGGCACGATTATGAGAGATTAATAAATATTGTGTCAATATATCTTTCAAAAATATATACTAAATGTACTACGGAAGTTAAAAACAATTATATGATTAATTGTCTGAGGATTCATGTTTCTTTGGGCATGTTAGTGGTTTCTCCATTAAAAGTGAGGAGAAATTTTTTTTAATTTACATTACTCAATTGGAAATTGATTCCGGAATCTTTGCCATTGAACCCACAAAGCTACTCCTGAAATAAATTGCACAGAGAAATCTGTCAGTAGCTAAATTAAATCATTAAAAACCTTAAGTAGTGTTTAAGAATCATTATAAAGTTATAATCACGTTATCATTAAAGCATGCAAAGAAATATAAAATAATCTTAATTCTTATATTCTTGAATAGAAAATGAAAAGAACATTTCAATGGTTTAAAAAAAGAATTAAAGGCAGATAAAGGCAAAACACACACACACACACATGCATACAATTAAGTGGAAATATCTAAATTTATACATAATTGCTAATGATAAACTGAAAATCATGTGTGAAGAATTTGAATAATCTCTTAGAAAGACTTTGAGTCAAAATGAAGCATTTGTTGATCAATTCTTTCACATTAAAAATACTCCACCTAGTTTGTAGCAAACTCATTTTTAATTAAATATATAATTTAAATAAAATTAATGTAAGCAATAATAATATTAGAGCAAAAACAGCCCAGTTAAAGTGACCATTACAATAAATATTTAATAAAAAAAAATGTTTACTATACCCCCCCCCCCCACTCTCTTCCGATCACTTCTTTTAAATTTTCTTTATATGAAGCTTTAAAAAAGAAACCGATGAACCGTTTTTAATGGATCACATGAACTACAAGAGTATTAGTGAGGATTATGAAAGACAGAATTTTAAATAATGTATTAATTATTAAATGATTCTAATAACGAAACTTTTGTAGAAAGAAGAGGGGGGGGTGCCATTAATGTATTTGAAGATGATTGAAATGAAAATTACACCAATACTTTACATTATAAGATTCTATATACATTATAATACTGATGGTTTCAATTACTTTCCTAAAAAGTTTTCTGGCAATGGACAGGTCACTATGATCAATTCCTGCCATAGAAAAGCACTTCGCTTTTGAACATTAACAAAATTTATTACAGAATATGTATTCATTGTATAACAATGAACTATCATGATATTATATGATGCTAGTTGCCTATCTAATCCATAGATCTAACTACAAGTGTAATCCATCCATGCATGCATCTGTCTATTTATACACACATAAAAACATTCCTTCTCTCTAAATATTTAATTAAAATATAGAAACAATCAAATAGTTTGTTACTTGGAAATTCACGAGGAGTTTGAGCACTGGAAGTAATAAAGCAGAGACAGTCCATAGACCTTGATCTCCAGTTACAGTTACTCTACTTCTGCACTAAACTCACATGTACATATTTTTATTTTAACTTCTGAATTATGTGTTAAGAGCAGTAATTCATTCTATTCATTCCAGAGTCGTTATTGTAAGCTTACATCATTAATACTATACCTAAATCCCAGATTAATTTCCAGTTATTAATACATGCATTTCTTATTGATAATGCTAGAATTTAGTAAGAAAATTTGGATATTAGATGAACATTCTGTCTTTATTGACTACCTACGTTTATAATAGATGACTCTGAAGTATAATAGAATATAAAAATGAATTACTGCTTCTAATATTGATGATAAAAGCAAAAAAAAAAAAAAAGTCTCATAATGCTTTGTTAATTGCATTATAAAGTAACATAATAATCATTTGATGTTTTCAAATATATGTGATCTTCTTCTATACACTTTTATTTACTTTTGCATACGCCTACACAAAAAAATCATGAAAGTGACTGTCTGGACTTTATGCAGACTATTCAAGCATTCAATATCTTTCAAATCATTCTATTTAGAAAAAATGGTTTTCATCCAATCTACAGTTAATCAGCTATATATTTAGGCATGCAATAAAATATCTAACATTAAGAAGAAGAAATGGATTTTTTTTCTATTTTGAACAAAAGCATCAAAACGAAAGCACTCCATACTTGGATTTATATTGACTAACAAAAATTATGTATTTCAGTATTGTACAAATGTATTACATTTGTTTAATCAAAGGATCATTGATTACTGAGGTGCAAGATAATAGGTGGAGAATAGAAGAAATAAATATGTTAAAGAAGTTGAAAGACTGACATAATGACTTAAGAATGGTGAGTAAACTAAAACTGCAAGACAGATAACAGTCATTTGCCACTCATGGTCATATTAGACTCTTTAAAAAATATATTAAAATATATGGACTTTAAAAAATGATATCATTATGTTAATATTTTTTACATGATAATAATGATATTTTGAATAAATGTTTTGAGTAATGAATAATAATTCTGATGACTGCATTTAATGCCAATTTATCTTATTGAATTCATATTTATTTGGTTAAAATAATTAATTCATCTTGATACTTTAAAAATTCTCTCTCTAATCTTGAAAATAGAAAAATGGTAATTATTGATAGGATAGTTCTAAAATATGGGAGTGATACCTTAACTTAAAAACTATTGAAATTTTTTGGGGGGAATGCATGTTGTAATTATTGAAAAATATGTACAATATTTTATTGATTAGATTGTTTTCAGTCATTATTTTAAAAAAATCAAGAAGCATTGCAGATAAAAATAATCCTAACAAATCGCAATATATATATATATATCATGAGTAAAAGTATGTTTTATATACTGATTTCATCAATTTGGCAAGATGTTTGAGTCAATCAATCAAAAGACTTATAGGAATGTTTAAAATAAGTTGTGTCCACAGATGTTTGCTATACAAATAATATATAATTATATGACAGAAAAAATTATTAATGATGATGAATAATCTGAGATATCTTAAATGAAAAGTGATATTAAATAAAAGAATGGACTACAATAATTTTTAGAATGGTTTAGCTTCATAAAACAGGCATTAAGACATAAGATAGGTTTGATATTGGAGATTTTTAATTTGAACCTCTTCTTTATTCTTAGAATTCCAGTAACTTAATGATTGTATTATTCTTGATAACTCAAAAGTTAAGGTACAGAAGTTTTTTCCATGTTTTGAAACTAACTTATAATAAATTAGTTTATTAATGTTCAAAAATTTGTTATTTTATCAGCCAATGATGGAAAAATCTTTCTGCAACATTGGTTTGGATCAATTCAAAATTCAAAAATTTTATTAACTGTTCGGTGGTGAGGGGCCAGCTCAGATTCCAATGTGCCAATTCTGCATTTAACAAATTATATAATTAATTAATTACTTCAACTAAATTAATTCCATTTAGGACTATTGTCAAATTTATTGCATGGAAGTGAGACATGGCCTCTTTATTGCCATATGATAAGAGCACACAAAAAGTTCATTTAAGGAGGTTCCATAATATTCTAAATAGACAATGGTGATATCATATAATCATTATGTTTTTTTAACTTAAGAAGATATTAAATCTACAATTATAGGAGCACATCTTCCAGGCAATATTAAGTGAAATGAATGAGATTTTCTAAAATCATATTTAGTGGTGAACTCCAGTATAATATTTCAGAAAAGAGGTGAATTATATAAAAACTCCTACAAAGATAATCCGTTAATTGCAATCATTAGAAGGATTTAACTGAGAGAAGAGTACGCGATAAAATTACAATTAGCCAGGATATTGAAGTATGTCTTTGAAAAAAAAATACAACCGCTGCTCAAGAGATTAAAAAATACGATTACAAAAAACAACAACAATAATAAACAGACTAAACAGTGAGTTTATGATATATGTAAAATGTATTCATAGATTAGTTTGTATAGCCACTGTAACACATTCAACTTTTTGAATTATATTTCGGTATAATAATCTCTAGCCTAAAGAATGACTAATAAAAAAAAATAACATTTAACTTTTTGTTTGTTTTTATTTTGCTTTCATTTTTTTCCCTTTATGATTAGAAAGATCGTACTCATTTACTAATGTCCACTAATAAGTATATTAGCTAAAAGACCCCCCCCCCATTTTTACATTCCTTAATACCTTTTTTTATTATTACGCTGTAAATGGTTTGATGCAGTAGTGAGTAGTTGAATGGCAGACTTTGGAACTCAAGATGTTGATCATAGCCCAGCTTAGTCACTTCCAGTGTTTGAACTGCTGAATTCCTGAGCAATTAAACAATTCAATTATTTTTTTACTAGTGCTATTAATAAATTTTAATAGAATATGCAAAGTTGGGTTTACTAGTTACCAAATTATTTACACAAGCATGTCTTTATATATAATACGATATTTGATTAATTTTTTTTTTAAGCATCATTATTCGATTATAATACAGATTTTAAAAGATAAAAGCAATAAATTTTAAAACTTATTAGCAATATTTTTATTATAAAAGTATTCTGGGTTCATTTTAACAGTAATAACTTCAACAAATTCACATATATATTATAATAGCAGCATTAAATTACCTATAACTTATACAAAAGTAAAAAGTAAAATTAGACAGTTTAGACAAAATATACCCAAATTCCTGCTTAACGATCTCAGCCACATCACAAATCCAATAATTCACAATTTAATTAATCATTTGTCCAAAAAAATCCACATAATTCCAGAACTTATCCTATCTTTATGGTTCCCTTCCTTAAAAAAATATTATTTCTTCCCCCTTGGACAATCTTAGACCCATATCCATGACTCCACTCCTTATTAAAATAGTTGAATCTCTTATTAAAGTTAAAATCCAAGGACTCCTTTCTCCTTTATTATCAAAATTTCAGTTTGCAAAAAAAGATTTGGCTACTCATCTGCAGCTATTCTGTTTAAAGTAATAATAGACCACATTAGGCAATGTAGAAAAACAAAGCCCATTGCTGTACAATTGGATATGAGATCTGCATTTGACTCAGTTCCTATACCTAAACTACTACAACTACTTCAGAAATATAAGATACCAATACCATACCTCTACATACTGGCAAATCTACTTATAAATAGAGAAGTTTGTATAACTCAATGGAAAAATACTCCCTGGATTTTATCTCATAATTCTATTTCTCATGGCTCTCTAACCTCTCTTCTCTTCACAATTTATATGAACCCCCTTCTTTTGGAAATGGAAAGCAAAATTCCAGGAATACATGTTCCTATAATTAATCAAACTATGATCACCTATCTACTATCTGAAAATATAATTATTGATGGAGTATTACATATGGGGTTTAGATATGGCAAATAGCCTTTATACTAATTGACCTATATTATGAAATGAATACTTATGCCAGTAGCCCATATACAAGCAGAAGAGCCATGAAGAAAACAGAAATTCAGCAAACTTACTTACATAGAATTGCTATCATAAAAAAACAACAACTTGTAAAGACAAAATTCAGCAAAATTACATATGATGAGTACTATGAAGAAAACCAATACATATAATTGAATTACATTTAAGAGAAATACATGCTTATGATTATAAAATATTTTAATCAATATATAAAGCTTATTCTAACTTATAGTTGTGAAACATGATTTGTAATTATAAAGTATAACAAAAATTATAAAAGAATAAGTAAAGAAATATGATGGGGATAGCAAAAACAAAAAAGGGGGTGGGGAGTGAAAAAAAATGAATGGATTCAGCTGAAGACTTCTATCACTAGTAGTACATTTATAAAATTCTAAAAAAAAAAAATAGAATTTCTGGGCAAATTACAAATAATGAATCAATATCAAAAGATAAAAAGCATGTTATAAAAATATAAAATTTAAGGTGGAAAGATGAAATAAATTGTGTCAAGATGTTAAAAAGAAGCCCTTGTGAAAGAACTTTTATGGAAAATTAATAGAATTCTTTTCCTCTGGAGTGAGATTTTGAATATAATATACATTTTTGCAAATTCCATTATCATTTGTATTACTATTTTTTATCTGAAAACCCTAGCAGTAATTTTTAAAAACAATATTTTTAAAAAGCATAGTTACATAATCCTCTTTAAAATGTAGGTGTTTTTAATCTTTATTAATTTACAATTAAAACTTTGATTCTAACTGGAACACTTCTGTTTTATAATTATTATTATCTCCAATTTTTTAATGCAATTTCTTTGAATTAGTAACGGATGCTAAGAGAATTCATTAACTCCTAAAGCATGAACTGATATCATTTAATTATACTATTATATATTTATGATGAATGAAAAATATTTCGAAAATCTGCCTTGTGAATATTGCTTAACACCAATTTAAATCAGTTTCTAAAAATATCTCCACAAATTTGATATCAAATCTTGTAAATATCATTAACATAGATCCTATGAAGAACCAGAAAAGCAGATATGATTTCATTTTCATCTGTTTAGACAAAATGTATAAGATTTGTTAATTGCATAAAAAATTAAAAGAATGAGAGTAATAAAAAAAATTATTATTAATGTGTGATTGTATCTGATTAGCAAGAACATTAAAATTTGTCATAATTTGTTAAGGAAGCATGCAATAGTTCTGTAAGATATTCATTCATCAGTTGTGCTCAATGTTTTGATTTATAAACTTCATTGTTGAGAATAATAATTCACAAAAATGCATTGCCCCAAAATGAACATTAATTTATAAGCAGCTTCTTTTAAATGAGGATTCTTATAGCATTAGGTCTATTTTTCTGAATATAAATTAAAAATAATTATCTCTATTCCTTGATTACATTAATGGAAGAAGTTGGTATATGAAAATCAAAGTAGCAGAATACATTCAATGATATTTGAATGAAAACTGTGCAATGAATAACAACATCAATGGATGAAGCCCAAACAAAACTGAATCAACAAGTTCAAACAATAAGTTAAAAATGTAAATAATCATCATAAACCCATCAACAGCTACTAAAAACCCAATAAATAAAAATCATCATTTTGTATGTAAAATTGAAGAAAATGATACACATTTTAAGAAAATGTCAATATATATATATATGTTTAATTATAGATTTTACAAAAAATGGGTGTTCTATTTTTCAAAGAAACCTTTTTCAATGCCCATTGTCTTTTTACATTTTTTGCAAGACCACCTGGTTTTCTTGTGACACATACATTTTAACTGCCTATCCAGTTTTTCTGAAAAATGATATCCTTAGTAATTTCAATACTTGAACTGGCTTTCTTTCTTTTATGTGTTCTTAAAACAGCACTATCCTTCAAATAGCTGTGTATTGATTTAATTTAGTTCCTGAAGCAAACTGATGTAACTTTCAAGAACTTGTTGTCATCTTCAAAAAATAAGTAAGCAAAAACCCATTACCATTTGCCTCTCTAATTGAAATCCTGTAAAGAAATACATTGATAATGTATATCCACATCCACCATATTTTTATTGTATAAAAAAAATAATTTTGGTTGGGGCTTCAATTTTGTATTTTTAGATCAATGTTTGACTTGTTGTAATAGTTCAACAAAATCATAACTTATTAGAATATAACAAACATTATTGCCTTTCCACTTTCCACTTAATATTTTATGATTCTCATTGACTCTATAATTATATGCATGTCTTTCCATTTTTTTCATTACTTTAGAATCTTTTATGGGGCATTTTTGTAATCTGTCATCTCTTACAGTTCCAGTTGCTCTTATATTTTTTTAGTTAAATCATCAATGAGTAAGTTATAAAAACAGTAGTCAAAAATTTTCATGTTTAGATGGTTCTGGTAAAATTTTCAAAAGGTCGGTAACTACCCTGGCATCTAGCAGTATACTTTTAGTAGATTCTGTTTTGTACTGCTTTTTTTCTACAGTGTACAATGTTCAAAAGCATAGTAATAATCAGAACTACTGATCATCCAGTTCTTTTAACCAAATCTAACCGGTTTTCCTCTTATAAATTGTTAACTGGGTTATGACCAAAATATTTTACCATTGATTCATCTATAGATAAATCTTTATGAAAACAACCTCAGTGGTCTTATTTAATACATTTGATCATGAGACTTTTCAATTTTATCATTGTCATTCAGATGCACAAATCTTTTTATTTTAAGATATGTCTCTTGACATGGCATTAAAAACACAAGATACTCCCAAATCTTCACCAAGTGACCAGTATAATCACTCCTGTGGTAACTAATGATATCCAATTAGAAAAAGAATTGTGAAAAAGGTTCTCATTTCCTTGGGATGTATAGTAAAATTATGATTATTTTTTGATGAGAGTAGATTGTAGTTTGTTCACAGATATAAGTAATAATATCATCTCAAAGAAAAATTTCAAAAATGTTTCAGGGTGGCAAATCTTTTAAATTATATTTTATATTGTTTAGTTCATCAACAAATTCACCTCTTTCTTGTAATTTCAAAATGGAGATATTTAGTATGTTTTTTTTAATCCACTCTGGTCTCTTAAATCCTGTGTATTCCTTTACTGAAAATTCAAATGTTTGGTCTTTGAGTCTCCCTACAGTTATGTTGACATTAGAAGTAATAACTATAGTTCGAATTGTACCAGGAATTTCATTTGTATCATCAATAATATCATCATCAAATTCATCACAGTTCATAAGTTAATCTAAATTTAGAAGAACTACATGTAACTCCACACTTTCAGCTCCATCATATTCTTCACCATTGAGGTCATCTAAATCTTGTTCCAATTGTGAAAATTATTTTATTCCATAAAATGTTTTTAGGTCTATAATAAGTGATTGTCAACACTTTTATATAAAAAGAAAAAGTATAACAAATTATATAATGGTAATGCCTAACATCCTCATTTGAGGATGGTAAGATTTAATGACAATCAAATACTGCTGATTGTAGAAACAATGAAATCAAATAAATACTTAAAGTTAGAATGACATATCAGCTGTCAATTACTGTTAAATTTTTTTTTTTTTACATTTTTTAGAATTTAGAAATATAATATTTTTAGAAATGCACTTGCATGAGCACAAAAAGCAGTCCAACACTAATTAATATAAAAATACTACTAATAATATTTAACTCAAACAAAAGTGACTGATTCATAAGTTTGTTTATATAGAAAAAATCAGGTTCAAAGAAATTCATAAATATTGGCTACTTATGCCAGTCATATTTATTTTTTCAGGCAGCCTCAGATGATTATGACCAATATTTATGAGTTAAATTGCCACTATAAAATAATAAAGGATATATGGCTTCAAAATAAAATGTAAATACATCATATAAATATTAATTATATCATGGGTTTTTTTTCAAAAGTTATGTAACAGCCACATGTAGCTCACAAACCATAGTTTGGCCAGAAGGTACTAATACATCATATTAACCAATTGATAGATAGTTAATTAATCAAAAACCAATAATTATTTCCTTTAATTTCCTAATCTACAACTCACATATCTTGATCCTTATATAACAATATTGATGACTTTCTTCATATGTGTATAGAGTTATTTGTGCATGTACATACAATTTGGGGTTAATCATATTAAAATCTTCAATCACTTTGTAAAAGCACAAATATATATCATTTTTATTTTTTCTTAATTCAAATTTTTACCCCCCCCCCCTGTTTAAAATATAATAAAAAAATCAAGATTCGAATCTTTCATACATAATGAGTTGAAGAATCAAGGATTATAAATGATTAATTATCAAGAATCTTGTAGGAAAAGTTCTATTTTTGCTTGTTATTACAAAATATAAATCACATTATAATACAATACGTCTATTGTATAAAACAGAGAAATTTAAAAATAATATATAAATACTATTACTAAGCGCTTTCAACCAGATTGAGTCCTTATAAGTACTCTGTTTTATACAATAGACGTATTGTTATTGATGAAAAGAAAAATGTTACAAATTTATTCCAAACATTGAAATAATTTTTTACTTTAGAAATTTTTTTCTGATACTTATTAAGGTGCACTATTTCATCTATAGTACTAATAATATTTGAAATGGAATACTAACTTAGAAAAGAATCCAGAATGAAATTCTATTTTCATGGAAAATGGAGCCCATTATTATTAATTTTGCTCAAAAGACTATACCTAATTATCACATGTGGAATAGAAATTTCTCATAGAAATAAAATTAACAAAAAACGAAAGCTATACAAATAGCAGAGAACATTTAGTTAAGAAATCACATTACAATTATTTTAAACTAAAAAAAAAAAAAGAAATTCCAATAATATTCACCAAACTTACTGTTGAACTCATTTTAAAAAAATATGACAATCACTTGTGCTTGAAACAAAATGTTCAAACTAGTTATCTTTTAATTTTCAATATAAGTGATATATTGTTTGAAAACTTATGCCAATGCACTGGGAAAAAAAACAATAGAAATTTAAATGAACTTCCAGTGGAATATTAAAAAAAATTTTTTTTCAGCCTAAAAATCACAGGAATAAAAACTGGGAAAATAATTTTTTAAAATGGATTTTCCTGTTATAAATTACCTACATTTAAAATTTCTCATTCCAATGGATACTTTTATGATGTTACTTATTTAAAAAACCATCTTAAAGGCTGTAGTTACTCATCAATAAAAATAAAGTTTAATCATTTATTAATAATAATACAAAACACTTGGGAAAATATTATTACTGATATTTTTTTATTTTCTTCATAAAGAGAAATACTGGCTGTTGCAATATAAATGCATGCATGTAAATGAAATTCTAATATTAATCAATTTTTATTCAAATGAATAATTTTTATGTATGAACAAACTGTAATTTTATTTATTTTATTTACTCCTGCCATGGAAGATATAAAATAATTTCTACCAGATTATAATTATTATTGGCAAAATCATTTCCATTAATTAAAATTTAAATAAGGTTGTTATATAAGCTTCATTCCTAAAAATTACAGCTCTGGAATCAATTTTATCAATTATATACTATTTAGTTTTCTTAATCAATTGAATAAATTATCCATTAAAATACATTGCACTTGAAAGTAGATTATGTCTAATCTCTCTCCTTTTTATTGTGTGCTTGTGTTGGAAGACATTTAATGTTTTATCCTAAATGTATTGCATTCAATATATTAACTGATATTGCTTACTGACTGAATGCATCAAGGATAGGAAGGTTTAGCATCAGCATCATTTATGCAATTTTACTTACTGATACCTATTTGGGTATTCTAGAATTAAATATTTCCAAATGAAATATAATAGGACAAGATCACTAAGAAATACATTTACAACATGTTTGATTCCATTTATTAAAAAAAAGGTAACTTTATAATTAAATTGGAAATATTAAATCTTATTCAAGGAAATGTGTATGATATAAACTGGAGGAAACATGCATTATAACTTTGTAATAAGTCACCCAAGAAGACATTCTGTTTTTCTTTTCATAATACTGTTTATCACAATCACTGATGATTATATTGTTATTATGTGTATACATATATTTAAATATGTCTATTATCTATAATGAAATTAATGTAATTAGAAGGGATTTGAACTCAAGACTTTCAAGCTCCCTACAGCTATTTTATACAACCAATATATATGATCACATACATGTAAAAAAGATAAATGAACTCCAATATACCTATTTTGTGCTGAACCAGCACTTATCAGTTGATCCAGATCATCATCTCCCACTCATACATATAATCAATGCTCAGTTTATATTAAGATAAAGTCAACATGGATAGAACAATAATATTGGCATCAACAAGAGTTTTGATCATTCTGTTATCAGATTTTCAATGATATGAATAGCTGAAGAGTTGGAGGATGAAGAAGAATAAAGCCTGTCCATTAAAGTTTGAAAATTTGCTATCTTAATATAAACTGAGCATTGATTATATGTATAGGTTAGAGATTATCTGGACCTGTTTAGGCATAAAATACAAATATTGCAGATCATTTATCTTTTTCATATATATATGATCATGTGTATCAGATGTATATGGAGTAGATATCTATAGGAAGCTTAAAAGCCTGAGTTCAAATTTTTTTATATATACGTGCTTTGGAAAAAACTTGAGTTGGTAAAAATTCAAAATCAAAGTACTGCCATCTGATTTTCTAAAACTGTGGTGCACAAAGTATGATTCACAATCTTCTGAGAGAAAATGATGGCCTCAAAATTTTCAATTTTATAAATAAGAATAACGAAATTTAAAATTAAGATTATTCTTTTACTTTTAAAATAAAAATATATAAATCAAAGTATGCATCATATTTTTATACACAATAAATAAAAATATCATTTCAAACAAAGACAGTTTTGTCCTGAATGAGTATTTAAATTTCATAGTGTAAAGTATAATTTAATTTATATATTGAAATTATGTATTCTGTATCATTTTTGGATTGCATTATAACTTTAGCGCTTGAAAATTTCAGTGTATATTTTTCAATACACCTTTATTAAATATTTATAACAACATCTGCTTCTAACAGAATTATTGTAATATTATTAAACTTGTTATAAATATCTTATAATTAGGAATTTTCTTCCTTATAGTTGCAATATAAAAATATATTTCTGTTACTAAATATATTTATTTTTTGATATTTTAAATCTGAATGTTTCTACAAACACAATTCTATGGCAAATTATTTAAAAAGACATGTGGTATTGAAGCATTGCAATAACAGAAAGAGCATTTAACAGAGTAATTTCATTTAACTGTGAAATGATTCTGGAACCTTCCAGTCTGAATTTGCTAATCTACACTGCAATAAAGCACAGGTCATTATCATAAATAAAAAGAAAAAATCTCAACAAAATGACAATTTGAATAATGAATCTATGCATATTCAGTTGAAGACATCATGGTCTAATAAATTTTTATTGCTGATTTGAAATAATTATTCTGACTTGAAGAAAAAGACAAAATGAATATTAATACAATTTGCATCAACATACTTATATAAAAATAAAGTTTTTAGAAAGCTATTTGTAATCATATTTTGAAAATAATTTACAGAAATCTTCAATATTATGTCATACATGAAAGTAATTATGAACACTATGGAAGCATATTCGCCATTCAATTGCAAAAGTAAAATGTGTTATAATTCCTTTGTCATTCTGCATTCAATAAGCATAATAAAAGTTTTTATAAATGCACAGTTTATAACAGTGTATATAAAATTTTACATGGGAAAAATATCACAAAAAAAATTGTATAATTGCATGTAAACAAAGGCAAAACTCTCCATACAGTACATGTATTAAAAACATTAAAATTTATAAGATTATCCTTATATTTGTTAATATATATATTAAAGAGGGTCATAATTATAAATAGTTTGATTGGCGCTCAGTTAAAAGTATAACTGTTCAAAAACATTGTCTTAATGTACAAAGATGAGCAGACACAACAGTGGTAACTGTAATCATTAAAATTGGAGAATAAAAGTTTTAAGAATTAAAAAAAATGCACTCTCACAAACTATATTAAAGCAGATTATTACATAGATCAGTCAAAACAATTCACTGTCAACTTTCTCAAGTACATATTTACAGCTGAGCATCTATTTCAAAACCCTGCAGATCCCACTCTATCACTTTCTATGGCTCGAATTTCTAAATAGTAAACCATTTAGTTATTTTATTTAGTTATTCTAAATGTTTACTTCTCTTTTCATCAAATAATATATTTCTTATAAACTTGTTATTTAAAAGCTATTTGTTTCTAAAATGAATGTTTAATATAAAAGTAACGATATAAACAGACAAAAAATCCCATCTCAATAACAGATGGCTTGAAACATGCAATATGGACAATAGAATCATAATTTATACTTTTTTCAACCATTAAAATGGCTTGAGCATAGCAATTAATAAAAAAATCTATCATTCAGACAGCCTTTTCCCAAATTGTAAAACATGATGATGAAACTTCATGATTTACTGATGATTAAACCATGATATTCTTTTAATTCAACCATTGTTTTGCATCATGATTAAAGTTGATTTAAAAATTTTTATAAATCAAGTTATTTTCATTACTAAACATTATTTCTAAATAACATTGTCTTTTTTCTATGTAATAATATCAAGTCAATTAATCCCACTCAAACAAATATTAGTTTGAAAAATATGAAGATGATGATACCTTCTACCATAAATATTATCAAGCCTATATATGTAGATCATTCTTAAACAGAAGTAAAAAATCAATATTTTTCATATGTCATATAATCCCATTTATATAGAATATACACATCTCTTGATGCAATTGGTGTGATTATACTAACAGTTTAAAATTTACTCTTGGAATACCTTTGCACTCCTAAAAATTATAGAGAACTCCAGAAGGTTTTATTTTCTGAAACTTTTTTAAATATATTCTTATTAAATCATTTTTAATTTAACTAAATGGTTAGTTGCGTGGAAGGTCATTTGATATGTGAGCACCAATATAAAAGGATGATCTTAGATCATTTAATTTTCAAGTCATTCTGTCACTACATTAACAATAACGAATCCATTACATCAACATAAATAATCTTTTTTTCATAAAATATAATTAATCCCCCTTCAAAAAAAATAATAATAATAATATGAACACTGACACAATTTTTCAAATATCTTTTGCGTCTTAATATTATTATGAAAACAGCTTTAATATGCTTTGCCACATTTAATAAAGGTATATGTGCTCCCATTATTTAGAAGTTATTTTCCTTTTATTTTCATTCCTACTATATATTATATTATATAATATATAATAATTTAATTATAGTATATAATAGTATAATAGAAAATAATGACAGATGAGTTATAAAACGAATTCAATAATAAGATATATGATGCCATCAGATTATTTCAAATATATTTTTCAGTGATTATTATTTGAAAATATCCAAAGCAAGATTCTATATTACTTAAGTCTTGCAAATAGAAACACTTCATTAAATATGAATAAACAAAACCTTAGTTACATTATTCTAAACTTGAAATTTAAGGATTTCAAGAATTGTAATAAAGATTATTTGAGAACTTTCATCATTATAAAAATATCTTCAAGCTACTCATTTTATTCATGTTATCTTAAAATTTTTGACTTAATACCTTTATTAAATAAATAAATGATTTATATGTTAAAAGAATAAATTAATATAATATATATGAGTATATAGGTAAATGTATACAGTACACACATTTATTTAAGAAAATAAATCTGTTTTTAAATGAAATATTTTATATTTTATTTTCAAATAGCTTTTGACAGAATGTTTTTATTTTTTTAATTTCTAGCAAACTCAGAAAATATAGATACAAAATTTGAGTAAAATAAAAATACAAAATCAGTTCGAATAATTTCAACCAGTAATATAATAACTAATTTGATTCTTTTTCTTTAACCCTCTATAGACCTGTTAAAAAGGTTTCTGTATAAATATCCAAATAAATACAAATATATATTTTGCAGTATATTGCTGGCACTGTAGTTAGTTTATACTGCAGCAACAATAATAAATCAATAGCAATCATTTTTAGATATAAATTGTATATCAATTTGTTCTGACATACCAGGGGTATGAAAGATGGATTCTAAAAAATGATGAGTATTGATGCTAGTGAAATGAGATACTGATTAAAGTTCACTAACCACAAGCTAATAGTCCATGATAATTAATTAATTGTTCTACCATGGTTTAGTGCAGTTATATAATTGCAGACAGAATCTGGAACTCGAGGCCCATAAATCAAAGGTATGTCATTTATAGTATTTAAGCTTATTTACCTTTAAGCATTAAATCATTTGATTATTTTTTAATCTGTTAATCTAATTAGTAACTAGATATCTTACATAATCTCTTCAGAGCTAAAAAAAAAAAAATTGTGATATAAAACGATCAATTTACAAATTTTTGATTTTACAATGTTATTGATTGCTATCATCTGCAGAGTGTATTGCATTATTGGAAAATATCTATAAAAAAAATTAAAAATTATTCACTCAAAAGCTAATACTAAAGCAGAATGTTGCTTAAAAAAATCCTATTAACCAAAAATTAGATAGAAGAATATATAACTAATGAAACTGTTTTAAAAAGCTGATCACTACAAATATGCCACTCATGAACCACGAATGATGTAGATCATGCCACCACAAAAAATACACCAGCCTTCCCACCTAAAATGTGCAGTAGTAAATTACTCTGGACTTTTAATATATACTTTTACTAAATTGTCAAGACATCATCCTTCATAATTTCAAGCCAAAAAAAAACCAAGTCAACAAAATTTCTTAAACTTATATTTTGCAGTTCTACAAAAAAAATCTTTTAATGAGGAGTTAAAAAACAGAACATTTCTACCATAAATTCATGATATTCCAATTTTATTTTCAAGCAATTGATCAGATGACAGATGATATATGAACATAATGCTGACCAGTATACATAGATGAGTGTAACTTTCTTCTTCCTTTTCCTATGTATTGATTTATACTTTTACATATCATACCATTTACAACTTTTTTAAACACTTTATCAATACTATTTGACTTTTAATATATACTTTTACTAAATTGTCAAGACATAATCCTTCATAATTTCAAGCCAAAAAAAAACAAAATTGCCGCAGGTCAACAAAATTTCTTAAACTTATATTTTGCAGTTCTACAAAAAAAAAATCTTTTAATGAGGAGTTAAAAAACAGAACATTTCTACCATAAATTCATGATATTCCAATTTTATTTTCAAGCAATTGATCAGATGACAGATGATATATGAACATAATGCTGACCAGTATACATAGATGAGTGTAACTTTCTTCTTCCTTTTCCTATGTATTGATTTATACTTTTACATATTATACCATTTACAACTTTTTTAAACACTTTATCAATACTATTTTTTATATAAAAACTTTATTCTAACAGTTTATAGTATTGATAAAGTGTTTAAGAAAGTTATAAATGGTATGATAGATTAGTGTAATAAGCTAATTGTCTTTTCAGAGTTGGTAATCTTCCTTTTTAGAAGTCTAATAGTTCCTGAGTTCAGATCTTAGTTGATTTTTCTTGAAGTCAGAATGAATGAATGAATGTATCATGTTTATGACAGATAATAATAAATTATGACCCTTATTATTAAGAAACAAACAATTTCTTTAATGACAGCATTCTGATAAAGGCATTAAAAAAAAATTTATTTTGTCTAACTGAAACTACAGTATTTTAAGTCTATAATGTGCTATAAAAGATTCAATCCAGAAAGTGATAATTGGTTAGAAAGATGTAAAATATGCGTTAATGCTAGGCCAGTTGATATATTTAACTTCTAAAAAAAATCCAGTGAATTTAAGCTACAACTGGTAAGTCTTTTTAAAATGTTAAAAGTCTTGTAAAGTACATCAGACTTGAACAAGATCAATAACATAATAAATACTTAGTTCGAAATAGTCATAAAATAATCACAACAAACAAATAAACAAAAAAGCAGCAAGTCAATTTTTCTATTTCAATAAAGAAATGTTTATTGGAAAAAGGAATTAGGAAAATGAATTAAAATGACCAATTAAACACACACACATATATATATATATATATATGTGTGTGTGTGTGTGTGTGTAATACCACAAAATAAAGAAATCAGCGAGTCTCATCAGTAGTTAGTTAATTCTTTCAGCAACATTGAAGACACTTATATAATCTCAAGAATTCAAGATTCCCTGCAAAACAATAAATCTCAAATATGTATGTAACACTAAAAGATGCATATTGCATTTACTATTGAAATAAAAATTATAACAAGAAAATGATTGTGAGATGAAAAGCAACCAGTTAATAGTATTTCAGTCAAGTAAAGCAAGCAATAAGACAATTTTCCACATAAGTTGTCAATGCAATATCTAAAGACATAAGGGGGCAACTCTATTCCGCTGCAATAAGCTTTACTAACTTTAAAAACTTTTGAAAGTTATATTAAAGTTATTTACAGTTACTAACATAGATTATTCAAAAAGATGTTTTCTTTATTTTACAAACCATCCACTATGTTCATAATAGTTACACTGAAAAATAAAGCATTGCAATAGAATGGTTGGGGGGGGGGGGATACCAATATGATGCTATCATAAAAACTAATGTGACATAAACATTAAAAAACAAACAAACAAGCAGTCAAAAGAAAGATAAAAATATATAGTTTTAACAAAAATTAAGGATTATATCTAAACCTAGTTTTAAAAAATCTACTCTGGAGAATGCTGCATTCAAATGTGCTTTGGACATTTTAGCCAAATGGTAATTGAGGTAAACAGAAAAGCTAAAAGCTACTGAATTAATAGCAACTGATGTAAAAAAATATCAAATTTGGTTAATTGAAAAAAATATTGTGATCAACTTGTCACTTTGGTGCTTAAACACCACATAACATGTTAAGAGATTGATTATAAAATTTATTTTAAGTGCATAAAATGATTCATAAAGACAGAAATTTATGTTGTAAATTTCAAAGGCTTTTACCATATTACAAATCTCAATGGATACATTTTTTTTTTTTTAAACAAAGATGAGCATTGAAACAACATTAGCTTTTATCATACAAGATGCATCTATTAATCTTTGAAATAAAATCATTTATGGTCTTGATGTTTTACATACTGCTAATTTATAAACATCCAATTGAGCGTTTACTGAATTTTAATTCAATTCAATATTAATGAAACTGTGAAATCTACTTAATTAAAATTTTTATGAGCTACTATTAGTTAGTTCAAATCAAATCATTTTAACAAGCTTCCACACTAATGAAATTATAATGTACATTATAAATTAATACTTTACTGACACTATATATATATATTTCACATACATTTATGAATAAAACATGATAACCTAAATGAGTATTAAAGATACTGTTAAATAGTATTTTTATTTATTAAAAACACAATAGCAAAATTCTATTTTTAAATTTACGGTAATATTTTAACTAAATTAATTTCCACTATCCCAGTAATCCAACCAAATTCTGTTATAAATAATTAAAAAACAGTCATTTTGAAAAATATAAGAAAACAATAGCCTCTCGTTAACGGTAGAATTTTATATATAAACATTATTCGTTGCTTGCTATATTAAAATGTATCCACAAATCTTGATTCACTAAAGATCTTTAACTGCTTACAAGAATCCTGAATATTGCTTTACAAATACTTTTAAAAATATCATTCAAATATAAATCCTTTTGTAATCATAACAATTGTTTTCAATAGATAATAGCAAATTATATATATATTTTAGCACACACACATATCTAAAATTCAAGTGGAAGGAAATCAACTCCTCATAAGGTATGAATATATAACACTAATAAGTCAACAAATGATAAAGAATTAAGTGCTGACATTTAATCAACATATTGTCAGTGCAAAATTTATTACATGAGGGTTGTTTTGCCAAGTTGCTATTTTATGGGTTTATTTAAGCACTAGTTGTCGTAATGTGACTTATATATGATAACCAGTTTGTTGTTAGCATTTGTAGTTCATATAGGTATGTATACGTTTTGTATATTATTTTAAAAACAAGTATAATATACATATACACACAGGTGTGTAAACATACTGCATATGGGTTGTGGACTAAAAAATTAAAAGGTAAAAAATTTTTAAAATTAATTTCTTTTTTCTTTACTACTTTGAACCACAGCTAAATGGCAACATAAATATAGATATTGTGGATGCAGTGCACTTGAACCAATATAAAATCTGATTTCATCAGGAACTGAAATAAAGTGCATTATTCTTTGGAAAATAATATCCCGAAATAAGTGGATTACAGACATTTTTTTTAAACACAACTCATTTTTTTCATCCTCTAAAGAAATAAAAACAAAATTAAAAAACCCTCCAACAATATTTGATAACAACAACAACACCATTATCACCACCACCAACAACAATAACAACAATAGTAATAATAATATAATAATAATAATAAACAAAATCCTCAATCAATATACTGCCACATATAAACTTAGATTTAACATGAATAAAACAGCAGCATGATTTATATACACCAACAAACATACACTCAAATATTCCAGGGAAAAGTGGAACCCTTTCCATTTTACATGGGTTTACTTATAATGAAGAATACCTTACAAAACAACTTTAAAAAAATGCCACATGGATTACCAACTCCCTCTCCAAAGGTTATCTCTCCCCGTATGCTAAAATTCATCTATTTAATATACTCATAATGACTAAGATTACATATTATTTGCCTATTATTAAATTTTCTACAGTCTCTCTCTGCAATAAGCTACTATGGGGCAGGAAGTCAGTTTCAATCTCAGCTAAGAGAATTAATTTTCTCACCTATTAATAATGGTCTGGGTGTTCACAGCACCCAAGTGTTCTATATCCAAAAAGCCATAAATTCAATTGCATTTATTGTTCAAAAGATCCCAGCACTACAGTCATTGTTACAAGTAATCCTTACTAATAGACATCCCCCTTTATCAGCTTTATTTTTCACCATTTTACCAATCAATCCTATCAGCATCAACCAAACAATATTCCTCATGACTAATAAATACACATACCAGCAAACATATGCTATACTATATCCAGAAGCCAACAAAGATTATCCTTCTTCCATGCTTGGTATCAATAAACACCAGCTACTTTACTTCTTCAAAATATGGTCCCTGGACCCTAAATTTTTCAATTTCCTAGTTCATCTTAACTTGCATGGATTGTCAACATTGCATTTTCTCTGGTATCACCATCTACATAAAAATATAAATCCATTCTGCACTTTATGTAATGTGGCAGAGGAAACTCAACATCTCTTTCTGCAGTGTCAAGACCTCAACCTAATCAGGGTTGTCATGCTAAATACTAAAGCTGTAAATATTGCTGCACATTTGTGCTTCACCTAATGCCAATTATATAACCACTAGCATATGGTTGAACACAATTTATATATGTGGTTAGCACCAGCCTCTAGCAATAGGTGAGGGCATCTATATATATTGTGCCCTTTTCTATAGGTCAATGATAGTTATAAATGGTCAATTACTAAAAAATTTTAAAATTAATATTATATAGTATGTAAAATTATAGATTATATTAAGCAGTAAAAGATTAATATGATATATTTAATAATAAATATTGTGATGGTGAGAATTGTATCTAATTCTATATTTTCTAAATTGTTTTTCAAAATTTTATATAATTATTTTATATAATATAAGTAGCAAATTTATTAAGACAGATAAAAATAGACTAAACACCGGAAATGACTACGTGACTGTCTGAAATATTCTATGTATAAGCACTGGTTTAAATTAATACTAATAATTAAAATATTTAAATAGTATATTATAGAAGTGGATGGAATTGTCACACATCATAATTAAAAATAAGTAGTATACACTTTTATTAATTATTGTTTCAAAATTGTTTTAAAGGTAGTTAAATTGTAATAGATAATACTTGATTTAAAAATAATAATGAGTTAACATTTAAGTCTATTACGTCATGATTTTAAAACTTTAGAAATTGTTTATAAATCCAAGTAGGGATTGACCAATAAAAAAAAAATAGATCTTGGCAGACAACCAAAATCGCGCCAACTAATTGTATAAACAGGGGAGAACAAAAATGTGTTGACTCCAGAGCAGAGAAACCAACTGACAATTTAAAAATCATCCGAAGAGAATCTTAGAAGAAAATGTTTTAAAAAAAAGTTTTTCATAGTAATGTTTCACTAACTTTACAGTAACCTGCCAGTGGATTCTATCGAAATATAATCGGAGTTTTCAATAGAAAATAAATAGATTCTTAAAACCAAGTTGTAAATTTTATAATGTTCCAAAAATGTTAATATTATTCGTTGATATAGTTTATATAGCGTATCACTATGAAAGCTGTTTTCGTGCGTATAAAATCAATGAAAGGACATTGTGCACAAAGTTAATGAAGATAATGGAAAATAAAAATAAGTATTATTCGTATAAGAATAAATGGACAAAAGGAATTTTAATATTGAAATAGTTTGAATTGCTTTCTTTCAGATGACTTGAGAAAATACTCTAGAAAATAGTTAAAGATCGAAACTAGTGTATATAAAATAATAATGAATGAAAGTGAAGTTTACCAAGGAAAACACTTGCCTAAAAAAAAAAAAAAAATTTTTACAGAAGAGAAATATAAAATATTGGATCCATGGAAAACGCAATTGGTACTGTAATTATTAAATAATTGTAGTTTAACTAGAAATAAAGATGCATCAATGCGCCGAGGTAATATTCGCCAGAACATTAAAAAGCTTCGTGGGATAACTAAATAAAATGTTTTCTAATAATTTTGGATTAAACACTAAAACTAAAGATCGTCTAAACAGTTTATTAAATGAACTAATTTATTTAAAACTTTAATAAGCATAAAGGAGAACATTCGGACAAAAGAAGAAATAATAAATATTATGGGACTAACCAAGATTTACCGTCAGAAAAATATGTGATTATGGTTTGAATTATTTTTTTTACTAATCTAAGTTAAACATTAAGTTTTAGATAGCGATAGGGAAAACAAAATACATTAATTCGTGATATAACATTATATGAAATAATATGTTTTGATTTTGAATTTTAAAATAAAATTGTATGTATGTGGAAATTTGTATATTTGCGATGCTCGAAGAGAAAGAAACCTACTACGAACTCTGATAGGAAGATAAAGATTGTTTTTGGTAACATTTATAATTATTAATGATATATAATGTATGTTTTATTTATTTAGATCAGCTGAGAGTCGAATGAATGTAGCGCAGAAGTTTTATTGTTATTATTGTTGTAAAACGCATTTTTGAAAACAACACTCTAAAACACTTTGAAATGTGATTAGATTTTTAAAGATATGCATACGATAATCATTTTATGTGTTATTAATATAGTTCAATATAACCGATGGTTATGTGATATTTTCTGTTAATTTTCCGATTGGGATATTTAAATGTTATTTTAACAAAACGTAGATGTTGAACCTATAGTGTAATAAAGCAAGACAAATTGTTCTTATGGAATAGGGAAATGTTTTTATATTAGCGAATTTTGTTTATTGTTTTTAAAAAGTAGTTAGTATTTTATCGATGTTGGATACAGTAAAAATCTCGAGAGATAGTTTGGGTAGTGACTTGGTAGTACGTGGTGATTTGGAAACCAAGAGGATGTATTAAAAACTAGGATGCTACAGGGAGTGAAATAATAGGTAGTTTTAGATGTTAATCAGCGTAGTTAACAAAGCCCTATGACTGGTACACATGTTGTCTTGGACAGTGGTATTTTATATATTTCTTGTGAGTCGTACTAGATGTTTGGTAAAGCTGAGTAAATAGCTGCCACATCATGCTTATCGCCAAGGTTATTAGACAATTAAGGTCGGACCTATTCACACTGTTCCATACATTTTTGAAGTATATTGCGGATAAGTTATCTATCTATTTTCCCGATATCCTATACATCTTTCGCTATCTTTATCTGTATTTCTTGCAACTACATCATTATATGATAAGTCTATTAAAAGGGAAACAATAGATATTTTAGAATGTATGTCATGCTATTATTTGGAATAAGAATAGTTAAGTGTTAACGAAGAGTAGATTATGATTATTGAAAGAAAGATGCAGATATCCTAAGAAGGGAAGGAGTTAGAGAATTATTTTAATTCCTTTTAAGAAATGAACTATAATTTTATAAAAGTATATCCGAATAGAAATATACAAAAATATTAAATATAATTTCACGTTTTCTTATTGTTAATTATATTTAAAAAAAATATAAGTATTGCATATTTAAAAATACAATAACATTCGATAATTATAGTATATGTGAAACTGTAACAGGTGATAATTAAACTCGTGTTATAGTATTATACATGAGTATTAGATTTACGAGCATTGGAGAACAAACGTTAAAGTAATAATAATATTTGAATAATATGCGGAGTGACTTATATAAAGTTACAAGAAAATGTAATTTTTTTTTTAAAAACCATATTGATTGTAAAATTATGATGTTATAAATTATGTTTATCCACATAGATAATTTATAATACAGTAACTTTAATATTAAAAGGTAAAGAATGGTGTTACCCATAAAATAGTTAAAATAAGTGATATGATAAACCTAATGAGAAATAAATAAATAACTTTTAAAAGGCATAATAAGTTTAATTAACGATAAAAGAAATATAAATGTGTATAATTCAGCTATTGTAGTGTAAAGAAAAATAAGGATATCCCTTGTAAATAGATGTAGATGGATTTGTTTGTTTTATTTATTTTTATTGATGTTAATAAAATTTTAAAATTTGTTTATTAAAACTTGTCGGAGTTTTGTTTTCTCTACATCATTGCATGAATTCACAGGGTATGTTCACAACCATTAAACTAAGTATATGATTGTTTGCACAAAAGATAAATAAAGAAGTATGTTTAATTTTAAATATTTATTGATGTTCTTATAATTAAATAATTATAAAATTGCATTGTGTTACTGGTCATCAATCCATTATCATAATATTTTGCTAAATTATATGCTATTAGTTGCCACTTGCTTTATTTATCAGATTATCTAAACACTGCCACTTATTAATTTATTTTATTACTTAATAAAAAAAGGGGATATTAGATTATTAACTAATTTATTACGGTTATAAATTTGCGATGAAAGAAAAGCTGTACTAGTTGGATTAAACAATGAAGATTGTGATTATTATTGTTTTATTATTAATCTAATTGCAGAGCAGTAGATTATGACATAAAATCCCTTATCATATTTTGCTACCATATGTTTATTAACATATGAATAAATTTAAGAACCTGAGATTATTTCATTTGAGCTAGATGATTACTATTATTATTATTAGAGATAAAAGATTAATACTTTAATTGTTAAATGAGTCTTAGTGATTAGAAGTTGTGGAAGTCATAAGAATACTATGTAGTTATTATGTGTAATAGTAGTATAAGGGGGGATAGTGTTCTTATGCCATTGAGGTGGTATCCTGTGGGATATTGTCTCAATGTAATCTACCTTGTCACCCGTATTTCCACTTCTAGTCTCATGAATTCCTGAATATTTATTTGAGTTAGTTTAAAACAGAACCTAAATTAATTTTAAGAAACTTGAGCTAGTAAAGCATTTAATTGAATATTTCATTAATTATTAGAGCTAGAACCCGGTTAGGTGATTTTCACTATATTATATTTATTTTGGGGGAAGTGGAAATGCGGGAACGGGGCGGTTAGATTATGGCCCTCAACGTGATTGGCCTGATGTGTAGTGGAGCTACACACGATGACAAGGTCAGAATATAGATACGCGAATCTGGGTCTACTAAAATTTAAATAGTTATGAAAAATTATAGACTTCTATTTTGATAAATTATCAAACAATTTGGTTTTTGTCAATTTAATTCATGTATATATACAGAGACAAATCAATTTATAACATTTGTATAATTTATAATATTTGTATAGTTTAACAATTTTGCATAATTTATATTTTGTATATTTTAAATAATTTTACTAATAATTTACAAGACAGAATAGATATTTGCAAGTCGCAATGTAATCATTAAATCTGGTGGTTTTGATGGGTCAAAAAATGTACAGAATTTAAAAGGAACAAAAGATTATTTAATTACATTTTATTTGGCTAATTGATCGTTTTTTTCCCCATTACCATATATAGAAATATACTTAAGAGAATGTATAAATTTTATAGGGACAAAAAACCATTTTTATTTAAATTTCACTTGGCTAATTGATTGGTTTTTCATTACCATTTATGGAAATGTGGGTCAATTTAAGATATAACCAAGTATACTGGGTTTGAGACAATAGCTAGCAAGAATTTAATCAGATTTAACATCTAAACAAAAATGTAAGGGAAACAAAGGATCATATTATTATAAATAGCTGAAATTTTGACTATCAGAAGAATTTTTCTTTGATTTTATGTTAGAGTGCTAACATAGTCCACATGAGTTTAATTTGTGAAATAAAATTGTTGGGGTAAAGGAGATGACCATTTGCTTCCCCATGCCCTGGGACTCTCATCTTTCCACTCATGATGCCGAAGTCTGAAACAACTGGGCTCAATTAAATGAATTGCTTTTTGCTTGAGTGAATTTCAACTTTAATTGCCAACCAATGCCTGTTTCTAGCAAAACCAGTATATGATCATGATCCACTGACCACCTGCTTTGTGTCAACAAGTTGGCCAAGGTAAATGTCTGCATTGCTACCAACCAGTGAACTTTTATATTCTCTTTTAGTTTGTTATTTTGATCTATTGTTAATATGCCAAGTTGGTATCCAACCCAGTGAGTTAGTGTAAATTTTACCATTTGTAGTTTTTTCCTATTGAATTGTTGAAGGCATAAATGTTACTTGCCAGTCCATTATCGTAAAAAATAACTTGATTGGTTTTATATCAATTACATCCTATAATATTGCTTGCTATTTAATTGACAGATGAAGTTTTAATGACTATACTTAGTTACCCTTACTAACTATAATTTAAATCCTTACCTAATCATTGAAATATGTTTTGCCAACTTATTTAAGTAGTCTATCATAAATGAGTTTAATATTCAAGATATTATCAGCATGTGTGGGTGATCTGTAAATTTATTTTATATAATTCATATGTCAAACTCTATGTGTATTAATTATTATTGAAATGTAGGGAGATATTTTAGAAATGTGGAAGAAATCAATTTATCCCTTAGTTTTAAATTCTTATCCATTTTATATTTGATCGGGCATTGATTAACTACCCGGATAATTTGCATTCATACATTCTATTGCTTCTAATAGCATATTAATTTAAAGAGGTATTAATTAGTTTATGGTAGTCATTAGTGACACAAACTATCCATATGTTACAGGCATTTAGAGACCTTTACAATTGTTTAATTAATTGTTTTCTTGCTTTGCCATGCACCCTGAGATCTTTGGAATGCCTAGACCCTGAAATCTTTGGAATGCCTAGACCCTGAAATGTTTGGAATGTCTAGACCCACTCTTCACTATCCCTCATCAAGTAGATGCCTTTCTTACTGGGCACTTCTAATGGATAAGTGTATGAGAAAATATGGATAAACTGTCTCAGCATGCTAACTTGTGCCATTACTCTTCAGAGATAAGCTCTTGGCTTTTGCATGGGCATATTCTCACTCTTGTGCAAATATGACAAAGCCAATCACAGTGTCTTAAGTGACCTTCTTCATATGAGCGATTTTAAATTATAACTTAATACTACCTTGATTAGTATTGCTTTATTATTTTATTGATGAACCTGCAATGCTATCTGTAAGATGTAATTGTGTGCCTTTCGCCAATCATCCTATTTAATTATTTAGGTCCAATTATATAATTACCATTTTATTTATGGAATTAATCATCTTGCTCCTGCCCATTTGGGGTGATCTCCCAAATCCAGTAGAAATGTTATCATGCACACTCTTAAATCATATGTCGTCAACTATTACTTATGTGTATAATGTCATAACAAGATTGGTCATCCGTAAATTCATGATATTTTGATGAGGTTAAACTATAATTTATTATTGTTTATTTGATTCAGTTATTACATAACCTTGGCATATTAACCACGCCAATCAAATTTCATGTACTAACCACACATTTATATCTAAAATCCAATATTTATAGGAGCAATATCCAACAATCCCTGCTGGAGGCAACCAAAAAGATAACCACATCATTGTTTGGAATATATCTTTCCATCTATGGTAAAGTCTCATGATAAACATGATGGTATTGACAAAGATTAATTATTATCTCCCTGTGATTAAGCCCACTAAACGGTTCATATTAAAAATTGCATCCTTATGCTCTGGAAAAAAAAAACAGTAGTGATAAGCTACAAACATATGCAATGACCCAGGGCCATTAATGGAATGGGTCTCCATGACATTTCTACATTATGTTTCCAGAAGCTCTTACAATTTTCTCCATAAATTAAAAATGAAAGAGTATAAAGAAATTCCTACATCATCATTCAAACAGACCGGCTGCCACCACTGTGGAGAAGAAACTGGCTGGATCTACAACTAAACGAGCTTATGAAATGCATAACAATCAATAAAGACACATTTCAAAACAAATTAACCTATTGGCAGGCCTTTAGTATAAAGCACACTGGTTAAAAGATCATCTCTCAAGTTTAATCATTTCAAATAATAAATTAATAAGGAAATTCAAAAGATGGAGCTTAGAATCCAAATATCTGGATTATCTAATTAAAACCAATGTAAATGCATTATCTACTAATGAATTCTTAGTTAATAAAAGAGGATACTCAAAAATTGACTCAACCTGTATGATTTGCAAAAAAGATAAACCCATCAACCATTTCAGATTCAGATGTAATCAGCAAATGCAACTTAAAAATACTCCAATGAGTCGGGTCAAGGCAAATCAATCTAAATTATTTAATTTGAAAGAATGTATCAGAAAAGGATCATACCCAGAAATTAGACTCATTAATTCTTGATCATCTATTATGGATTACTAGATGTAAGCTCGTATTTAATCATCAAAATTTTAATCCTAGTAACTTCATGCAGAGCAATCTAAAGAAAACAAGAACAAGAAATAGCCTGATAACCCCTGAGGTTATTTTTACCATGACTTGGGACATGCCGGATTTATCATCTCCATGGCCTGAAAAAAAGAAAACAGAAGAGTAATTGATTCAAATTCGGAAAAACCAAATGAAAGAATGAGAAAACCCTCTGAACAAAATATGTACCAAATAACCTCTACTGTAATAATATAATTTTTAATAAATTATTTTGGGGAAAAAAAATCCAATATTTATATTTATATTGGATATTATATCTTAACACAATAGTTATATTCACTTATGTAACTTGTTATAATGATTGTATACACATTCCCACACACACACATATATATTTTTTCCATTTATAATGATCAACAATCGTATTTATTTATTTAATAGCTTTATGTTATATCACTTATCTGTTATAGAATGTTGCTATTCAGTGTCCGAATCTCTAGGGTTAATTACTAGATTTAGTTATATTATACCCCTTCAATTAATGGAATCTCCTTAATTATTATCAATTAAACTCTTTGTTTCATATTGCGATTATTGGTCAATCATTTTCATATGATAGATTTTAAGTCTCTTTGCTCTTCCTGTTCTCATTGCCAAGACTGGAGTTATGGAAAGCTTGTTGTATCCTCAAAAGCATTGTTCATATAGTTAGAGATCTTGGAGCACAGGTAAGTAGGTTAGCGTTTAGTATTGTTCCAGACTTTAGTATCTTGCACATGCTAGATTGCTATATTTTGCTTGGATTCTAGGTCTTCTTGAATGAACACATGATTATGACCCATACAATACATACAGATAAACAGTTGCATCAATACAACAGCTAATTTAATCCTATCAGAGAATACACCCTCCTACAGAATGTGCAACAACTTTCACCCTGAATGCTTTCTGCAGCACTCACTGTATCTTTACTATTAGCAACAACACCAGAAGACATCCATATACATTTATCAATAAGCTCCAAAAAATCAAGGCCCTAGATAACAATATTGCACCCCCAGATATTTCTGCTGCCACCTGATCACCACTAAAACAACCATCCAATCTATAATAGGTCATAATCCATCAATAAAAACAGATTGCAAAGCATTCACTCTCAACAAAACTCACCTTCACTAACTGCCTTCAACTCCATTCACCATCAGATTACAGAATTTACACCACATCAATCACAATCTACCATCTGTCACCATATGTAATTCCACCCTGAATTGATTTTGTTCTTTATATAGCAGCCATAGCTTGATTTTATGCTACATGAATTATAAATTACCTCCATAGTATACTACAAGATTAACAATTAAAAGAATAATAATCAAGATTAATTTAGTGACTGTAATTAACTTTTAATATCACACCAGATTTTATAATCCTAGTTCATAGCTATCTATCTATAAAATTGAGTTTTATATTGAGCTGTTTTTTAAGACTTTAATGATTAAACTTGATATCCAGCTCTGTATCAAAACTAGTAGCAGCATTTGTAAAAATATTTAGCTTCAAACCTGTTTATTGTAACCCTTGAAATTAATCCGTATAAAAACCTGTACAACATGATTGTACCTGTAACCCTTACAATCAAAGTTATATAATGCCATGTAACCCAAAAGATTAATAAAGATTATTGTTGAAACATCATCATCATCATTTATCTTTTTTTTAAAGTTTCATCTAATTAACTCTAATTTCTTTAATAATTTTCCATCAGGTATAAAAAAATAATAAAAAAATTCATCCACTCAGATTTATTAAGATGTAATGATTCATTTTTTATTAAGAATAAAAAAATATATAAACATTTTTCATTAGTAAGAGATTACTAAAATAGTTTTAAAAAGAATATCGATGAAAAAATAAAAAAAATATTAATTTGTCAAAAAAAGTAAAATACATAGTTGCATCATTATTGTTAGAAATATATAATTTTCTCCACAATTTGGTATGCAAAATTTCCACATTGACAATGTATATATTTTCAATCTGCCAAGCATTAGGTATAATTTCATTATTGGACTGCATAAAATAAAACCCTGCAAGTATATTGGAATGCATTTACTAAAAAAAAGTTCAATAACAAATATATATAAAAGGTCGCCATGTGCAAGTTGTGTGGAGCTTAAAGGCACTTCATCATGGGGGTACCAAGACACCAAGATAATTAATAACTTTTATATGTTCAAATCACTTCATTACAAATACATTCTGAATGTAAATATTTTTAATTTAAATATGAGAGCACCTTTTGAGCCTCAAATTTCTAGGCTTGAGCTCATACACTCTTATTATTATGCTAAACCGAACAGAACAATGTCATTTTATCATAATAATTTATATGTTAATGTTTAGATTTCTGAATCACTTTATTTTTAGAAACATATTCTGATTGTAAATACTTTTTATTTAGATATAAGAGGAATATTTCTTTACTTAAACTTATTGTGACAATTGCTTGAGCCTCAAAATATATTTAATATATACTCTATCATTCACAAGACCAAACAGGCTGATATCCTTTCATCACTTTAATTAATAAAATGTTTAAATTTCCCAATCATTTTTATTTAAATATTCTAATTTATATAAAAAGTAAAAGAAAGAAAATATATAAAAAAAAGATTGCATTAAAGTGTATGTGAGGAGATGATAAGAAAATTTTAATGTATATGATTATATAAAAAGTAACATATAATTATTGATAATTTATTTATTTAAAAATTAAATTTATTTTAAAAATATTGCCTCACAATTACAATAATTTTGCTTGTGATGAAATTAAGTTTATCAATGATATTTTACAGAGTTTAAACATCTTATTCACTTTAGAAGGCACTCTGAAATGTGAGATCTTAGGATCAATTCCGATGCTATTTTTAATAATGTAATCTTTTTTTTCTATTATGTGGAATATATTATCTTTTTATACATTTTACCAAACAGCTCTCCTTGGATGCATTTTTTAGCTAAAAACTTGTAATTGATCTTTAATATATAATACGGTCCAAATCTAAGGAAAACAGAATATATATATATAAAACATAACTTCTAAAAAGATATTATTGCATGCCAAAATAATTAATTCTTAACAAATTTCATGGTAATGATATTATTTAATGCAAATCCCTACATAATTGCATTATTAACAAAATATAAAAATGAATCTAATGGAATAAACCAAGTGTTTGATTTTTTTATCGTTATCCAACTAACTTATGAATAAACAAAAAAAGTGGAAGTCAATTTAATTGCTTCTAAAAATGTATTGAGTAACCGATCTAAGTATAAAAATTAAACATTTTTTTCTTTAAATACTGACTAAATCCCTAATTATCAAACTATATAATAAAATATAGTATACTCAGTTATTAATAAGCATTAAAATAATATAGTAGTATAAATATTTTATTATTAAAGGAAAACAAATGAAACTATTTTTGTTAATAGAAAACATCAACAAGTTTTGTGTCAGAGAGATTCTGAATTAAAAGTAACGAATAGATTTTTAAAACAAATAACTTTTTAACAGGAAAGTATTAATGGGATATATGAGTTATATCAATAATGTTATTTTAAATTGACTTAGTTTAGTGGTCCTAATAAAATATAAAAGTTGTATCAATAAACAATGTAAGTATAAAAATTTTAAATACTGCATTATATATTTAGTATAATTATTAATAATGGAATAGCACACACATAACAAAATTATTTTATTATTGAAGGAATATATATAAATTTGTTAATAAAATGTGAAATAAGTTTATACATGAGAGATTTTGAAACAAGAATTATTTTTACCTATTTTTAACAAATTGTTGATATGCCAGTTAAAGTTGATCTAAATATTGGTAAAGAAATCTAAAAGTTATAACAGTTTTTACAATTATTGTACTTCAGAAAGATGAAACTCAGAAGTGAAACATGCTTCTAGATATAGAATTACTTATATAATATCAGAACAAGATCAAGAAGGGAGAGTAGCACTGTAATGTTTTCATGGTTATGTGTGGTGGTTGTGAAGTCTAAATGTAAAAAAGATAAAGTAAATGAATTAAAAATACAGTGTCAAATTAGTTATTTTATAATACATATCTAATATTTTATTGCAAAAGTTTTGCATAGACATTGTAAGTTTCTATTTCAATTTTTTATTCTTTTCTGTTTTTAGATGATAAATAATGTCTTAAAACAGTTATAATATCTTGGAGGCAAGAAGAAATTCATGTACTGCATATTTTCAATATTTTTTAATGCATTCTTAAATAATAAATAACTTTAACTTCAACATTTTTCTCCTATTACAGAGAAAACAATATTAAAAAATAAATAAATAAAAAATCTGTAAAATATTCAACACAGAGCACAAACAACAAAATTAAAATAAAAATCTGTATTTTAATTTCCAAAACGAAGAAAACACTAATCCTGGTGATTTTTTTAAAAAATAAATTTATTAAAAATTGCTTCTAAATCCAGAAACGAAAAAAAAATTTTTTTAATGGGAATGGACATTTAATGTTAAAATTAATTTGGCCTAGAAAATAATTTTATTGACATTTTCATTTAAAAAAATAAATATTTGCGAAATTAGTTTAAATATATATAAGTAAGCATTGTTCTCACGTATATATATATTGCAATGTGTGCATTTATGCATGCATGTCTGCGTAATATATGTCAAAAGCATAACAGTATGAGGGTTCATATATAATTTTATGTTTTTACAGGCCATGATATACGAACAAGAAAAAATACATTCATATAATTCTACTCATAGGAAGTCTAAATCAAAGAGACACATCTATGAAATAAAAAAATTCATCTAGATCACAGCTATAAAACAGAGTTGTGTATTACAAAGTTTAAAAAAAAGGGATTTATAAATGTCAAACTAGTGAATAAAAATTTGAAATTTGTATTTTGAAAATAATGATTGGTATAATGTGCTAGTAATGCAAATAAAACTTTTATTTTGCCATTTCAATTTTTTTTTTTTCATATAAAATTAAATTTATGGGATATTGTATACATTTTTATATTAATATTTGTTTAGATAATATATTGTCTTTTAATAATAAATATTACTACTACATCTATGTAAATATGTTTTAGAATTAAATTTATTATTGCCCATACCTATATAAGTATCAAGTGGAAGTAAATCATCATCAAGTATTACATTCATTAATATTGTATTACTAATGTGTAATCTCATAGTTGATAATATATTTAATGAAAACCTTATCCAATGCATATTGCAATGTGTTATATCATCCTTTATTTACTGAGTGCTTAAGACTTAAAAATGACAAAACTAGACACCTTTACTGCCATTGGATTACATGAATATATATATACATGTGTGTGTGTGTGGCTAGTATTATCGGAATTAAACCCAATTGCTATGCAGCTTTACCTAACATCAATTTAAAAACAGTTTGTATATATACAAAGTCAATATTTAAACAATTTAAACATTATTTAAAATTGGATTAGTCTTATTCTAAAATTCAGTAGTCCTTTAAGATGTATCATTCAAAGAACTGACTTTTTATATGTGCACATACCATCATCACCATTGTGATTAAAAAAAAAAAAAAACCACTAAACAGTAAAATAAATATAACAATAAAAAGAGAGTAAAGATATTTAAGGTTTAATTTTGTTTTTAATAAAAATATTACGTTTACAGCTACTTCATAACTATACAATAATTAACTGTCATTTTCAACTTAAATAATGAGTTAACCATGTTAATTTGGTTTCAAACACCTAGCCCGAATAACTTATAAAAAGATCAAAGCTGGCATCAAAATGAGTCACTGCAACAATATCTCCTTCCATGAAGAAGACTAATCAACCATAAATTGTTCAATGAGGTTTAAGGGTTTGTGTTTTTTTATTTACTCACCATATATGTAGGTGATTAGAAAAATAGAATCAACAAGAACTTTATTATCCACAACAGTTCAATAATTTGAAGCATTCATAAAAACTCCACAGATGTTCAATAACTCATTTATAATCTATTTAATGTAAAAGTATCAAAAATAATAAGTAAATGGATATGTAGTAAAAATGCTTTATACAACTAAATTGTATCCTTATTACTCAAGTACTTTCAATCAAAAGGTATAACAAAAATTGAAATGTATTGAATCCTTGCATGAATTAACATAAGTAAAATAATAGGATGCCTAGTACAAAAACAATATAATAAAGATTAAATAATGTTTTGTAGCTAACTTGAGAAATGTATGTGATTTTGTGACTGACAAATTTATAAACTCCAGAAAAATGGTACAAAATTTGATATTAAGTAAGTTAAATATTTCTCATTTTAAATAATTATAATAGTTGTTGATGTTATGAGCTTAGTATCTAAAGAGATTTTCTGAAATTGCTATTGTAAGGAATTGTATTTAATCTCTTCATTTGCAAAGCAGCCATATTGACTATTTAAAAAATTATGCTAACCACAAATTTTATCATAACTTTTAAGTTTTTATTAATAAAAAATGACATAATATATATTGTCTAAAATGTAATTAAGCTGAAAAAAATATAGTCATTAATATTCAAAGTAGTAAAAAGAAGAATAAGTTAATATTTCTAATAATTATTTTCATATTATTTCATAAATTCAAAATTATCATACATGCAACTTAAAATTATATTTTTGTCAATAGGTTAGTTGGATTCATATTCTAAAAAATTAGTAGATAATAACACTTACCTAAGGTAATCAATCATTTGAATACTTCATAGAATAAAGACATTAGTACCTTTCATTTTTCCTAGTAGCCCTTCATCCCTAATAACATCTCTTATAACAAGTAGTTAATATTGATCAATAATTAGTATAATTTGAATATTATAATCAAGAACTTCAATACAGTTTGTAATTTATTAAAAAGTACTACTAAAATAGTTACTATATACAAAATAAAATAATAAAATATAATAAAAAGTGAATGAAATATTAAATTCATTATAGAGTTAAGCTTGGGGTATATAAGTTAATAGTTTAGAGTCATTGCGATGTAGTATTATTTATCCTATCTCTCTAGGTTTTGAGGGCTCATATTGCTTCATGATACTATGCCCATAAATTTAGTAATAGTTTCATCAACTGCCACCTTCTTTGCATTTGATATGCACCTTTGAAATTTACATTGCAGTAGTGTATAATCAACCTAAGTTTATATACTGTCAAAATCTTTACTTTTAGCATTTGCGTATTTTTAAAATGCAGACAAGACATTATAGAAAAATCGAAATTGAGTCATAATATTTGCAAAATATGTTTATCTTTGTCTCATATCCCCTAATACAAATACTGGACCCAAGCCCACATCATAGCAAAAAATGCAGATAATTCATGATATAAATGTACACAATTACGAACTATTTTTTTTATGTTAGTTTCAATAATAATTTTTTCGCATATTTTTTACCAAAATATATAAAAATAAAATAATAATTAAAAAATATAGAAAAATAAATACTTACCATTAAACCCCCATAACATTGTCTTCAAAATATATCAGTAAAAAGTTTTATTTTTGCCAACGTATTTTTCACGCCAAATACTTTTCAGTAACTATCAAAAAAATGAGAAAAAGACAAAAAAATCTAATTTACTTGATCACAAAAATTATAAAATTTTTATTTTTTATTGCAGAAAAATAAAACTTACCTTTCCTAAAACTAGAAAGATGAAAACGAAGATGTAAAAAGCGCATGCGTATCCAATGTAGATTTCCATTAATCTTAACCTAAACCTGGATGTTTACAATTTGAAAATCATTGCCCGCATTATGTGGGTGTAAAAACAAACAGGTTTTAAAATTAAGTGGATAAATTTTAATAAGAGGCTATTCTGTGACGGCTAATGAATTTAATTTTATATTTATTAAAAAGAAAAAAATTTCTTATTCCATATCATGTAAACAACTAATTAAATATTTTTCATATTACAAAAATAAGCCATTTGCTTTATAGGAAAAAAATATAGAGAGAATGAATAATTGTTTCCATAATCTTTTGTATAAATGTTGACTCTTAAATAGACTCAAACTTTCAGAACTCACCAATCTATGTTAAATGATAGTATTCCTTGATTACTTATGTTTGCTATATAAGTTGTGATAACTATGTGATTATTCATATAGTATACGAACATGGATGGGCTGCTCACCAACACGCATTAGCCAGCGTGGTGAGTTTATTGGCTTTTTACCTCTGAGTTTAAGATCAAGAAACACCATGGTCTTTCTTCTCAGTGCCTGATAAGGCAGAATGAATGTTTGTGTAAATGATAAATATTTTTCCAATACATATATACAATTATGACAGACAAAAATAAAGCATGGCCCTTATTCCCAGGAGGCTGTAAAGTCACCAACCAAGGCAGCGGTTGGTGGCTGAAGGCGGAGGGTGCTAAGAATCCCCTGATTGCGGACCCAGGCTGCCATTTGATGACGACTTTTTATTTAGGTACTTACAACTGCAGATCACTTTCAAGTGAAGGAAGATTGCAAGAATTAGAAGAAGAACTGTCTTATAATAAATGGGACATTATTGGACTTTGTGAAGTTAGAAGAAAAGGAGAAGAAACAATTGATTTAAAAAGTGGACATATATTCTATTATAAAGGCACACATATTGGAAATATAAGTGGAGTAGGATTCATTATAAATAAAAAGTGGAAGAACAATATTGTGGAGATTGATGGTGTATCGGACAGAGTGGCAAGATTAGTTATACAACTTAATAGCAGATACCAAATGCGGATAATTCAGGTTCATGCCCCAACAAGTTCTCATAGTGATGAAGTAGTAGAAGATTTTTATATGGATGTACAAAAGGCTTTTGATCAGAGTAAACAACATTTTAAAATTGTTATGGGAGACTTTAATGCTAGAATTGGTAGACAAATGAAAGATGAAATTGCTGTAGGTAATTTTGGTTATGGTAATAGAAATGAGAGAGGACATAGACTTGTGGAGTTTGCAGAAAAAGAAAAAAATTATATTATGAATTCATTTTTTGAGAAAAATGTTAAAAGGAAATGGACATGGAAGCATCCAAATGAAGGTACAGCAGAATTGGATTATATTTTGACTAACAGAAAATACATATTTCAAGATTGTAATGTTCTTAATAAATTTAACACAGGAAGTGATCATCGATTAGTAAGGTGTACTTTACGTGTTAATGTAAAACTAGAGAGACAAAAATTATTAAGAAAAACAATATTTACAGTTGATATTCCTAATCTTCAGAAACATTCTAATGAATTTAAATTAGAACTTACAAATAGGTTTCAAGTGTTAGGAGATTTTGAACATGATTCAGATTTGAATGAAATTAATATGAAAATAACTGATACACTTTTATAAACTGCAACAAACATAGCTGGTAGAAAAAAGCAGCAATTGACTAATAAAATTTCTACTGAGACTAGAGAATTTATGGAGAAAAGAAGGAATATGAAGATATACAAAAATGATGTATTAAAAAGGATTGAATATCTTGAATTTTGTAAAATGGTACGGAAAAGAGTTGAAAATGATATAAGAAAATATAACTGTGAAATAGCAAGGAAAGCTGTAGAAGAAAATAAAAGTCTCAAAAATGTTAAACAACATTTTGATATTGGTAGGAAATTTATATCTGCAATAAGAAAAAAAGATGGAATTATTACTAAAAAGAGAGATGACATCTTGAAATTGGTAGAAGATTTTTACCAAGAATTATATAGTAATAAAGAACAAGTACCTCCTATATCTATTACATCTTCCGAATTGCCCAGAATTTTAAATGAAGAAGTGAGACATGCAATTAAGTGTATGAAGAAAGGAAAGGCTCCAGGAAATGATGGAATTATAATTGATATATTAAAAGAAGCAGGTGAAGAAATAGAAACAATTTTAGCAAAGTTATATACCAAATGTCTAAATGATAAAGATGTACAGGAAGATTGGAAGAATGCAGTAATAATATTAATATTTAAAAAAGGTGATAAGGAAGATATTAGAAATTACAGACCTATCAGCTTTTTATCAGTTTTATATAAAATTTTTACCAAGATAATTACAACTCGTCTACAGAGAACTTTGGATTTCCACCAACCAAGAGAACAAGCTGGATTTAAAAGTGGTTTTAGTACAATAGATCATATCCAGGTATTGAGAGAAGTCATAGAAAGGACAAACGAATATGAGTTGTCATTATGTTTTGGATTTGTAGATTATGAAAAGGCATTCGATTCTATACACATTTCTTCAGTGATTAAAGCATTGGATCATCAAGGTATAGATCCAGGATATTGTCATATTTTAAAGAATATTTATAAAAATGCAACAGCAACAATTAGATTACATAATGAGACTTGAAAAGTCAACATTGAGAAAGGTGTAAGACAAGGTGACTCCATATCTCCAAAACTCTTTACAGCAGTGCTGCAAGAAGTATTTTGTGGATTAAAATGGGAAACTAAAGGAGTGAAAGTAAATGGAGAGTATTTAAGTCATTTAGATTTCGCAGATGATGTAGTTGTTTTTGCAAATAATACTTCAGAGCTGCAAGAAATGTTGCAGGAGTTAGCAGATGAAAGTAGAAAAGTAGGACTAAAGATGAATGTTAAAAAGACTAAAGTAACGTTTAATCGATTTGCTCAAAATATGAAAATAAAGATTGATTATGAAGAATTAGAAGAAGTTAACAGTTACAAATACCTTGGTCAGATTATTAATACAGATGGAAACATAATAGAGGAAATTAATCATAGAATTAAACTTGGTTGGAGTGCTTTTGGTAGAAATAACTTGATACTAAAAGGAAATATGCCTATGTGTTTGAAAAGGATGGTTTTTAACAAATGTGTTTTACTTATGGATCTGAGACATGGACACTTAATAGAAGAGCAATACAGAGACTTCAGACCACTCAAAGGAGTATGGAGAGATGTATGTTGGGAGTAACAAGAAGAGATCGAAAACACAATGTATGGGTAAGACAACAAACAGGTGTTACTGACCTTATTGAAAAAATTAAAAGATTGAAATGGAGTTGGGCTGGACATATTGCTAGAAGAGATGATAATAGATGGACAATTGAAATTTTAAACTGGATTCCAAGAGATTGTAAAAGACCCAGAAAGAGACCACATGTGAGATGGATGGATGAAATAAGAAAATGTGCAGGGGTGTTGTGGAGAAGAGAAGCTAAAGATTGGAGAAGATGGATTAAACTTGGAGAGACGTTCATCCTGCAGTGGATTTATAATGGTTGATGATGATGATGAACTGTAAAGTGAAAAATAAATAATTAAATAGTTAGTTACTCAGGAAATCAAATGATATTTGAGCCTTAAAAATGACAAGTTGAACATTCTGTTTTCTGTCACTCAACCAATGCACAAAACCAGTGGTTCTCAAAACAGATTCTGTGAAACAAAATTATAGAAATAATAATAGATAGCTCTGTGCTATTGTAGACATGCATTTTTTGTATGATTGGATGTATCTACATGTTGTGGTTGCCTGTGTGCAGCATGATCATTTTCTGTGTAACCTGGTACAATGTACATATATCATATCATTTGAATGATTTGAATTTATACTGTTTGTTATTTTCAAATAGTCAAGATATAATATCTTTGTAATTTTGAATTTTTGTATGTTAGTGTTCCACATAAAAAATAATTAAATGAAATGTGTTCTGCAGTTCTACAAAGATTGAGAACCACTGCACTAAGCCATACAACACTTAAGAGTTTAAAATAAATATAATAAAATTGTAATTTTAATTTGTCTTTTATTTTACTTCATTTTTTCTTTGAATATCACAAATATGAATTAAATCTATGTATTTTTCTGAAGGTTTGTGATGATGGTGTTTTAGATAAATTTATTGTTTGGACTATTTCCACCATCTAATATGAGTATTGAATGTCTTTAGAAAAAATTAACTTTATTTAAATATTCCAAATACATTCAACTGTTAATAATAGACACACTGTTAATTGTTAGTATATGCAAGTTTCAAGGGGTTTTATTCTCCCCTTTTCTTCAGGTGTTACTGGCCAAACCAGCAGTAGTACTAGCATAGGAATCAACCATGGACCTTTAGATTCTTGAGTATTGACTTTTAAGGTAATACTCTAACCAAGTGAGCCATTCTGCCAAAGGCAATAATCATTAGAAATTTCATATACTTATCTATGAGGTTCCTCCTGATTTCTTCACTTTTTTCTTAATAGCAAAGTTTATTAGTGGTTTCACACATTATGTATACTTACATTAGGTTAACTTATGGAACTTTTTGCCATTGTCATGTGAGTAGCTTCTTTAAATTTTCTTTTTTGTATCTTTTCTTCTCTACCCAATATTTTTGTATTTTCCCAATTGAATGTATCTTCATTGGTACACACATGGTATGTTACCTTAAAACATCTGTTTTCTCTCTTCTAATCATCATTTTGTGTTCTTGTAAGTGCTTTTCAATAGGATGACTGGTCTCACCAATGTATGTTCTTCCACATTCGCATAGTATTTCGTAAATGCAGTTTTTTCTTTTCAGCATTTGAAGTTTAGGCTTTGTAGATGTTAGAATCCTTATAGTGTGGTATGACTCTAAAAAGCTGAAAATAAAAAAACTCTTTGAAATACCATGTAAATGTGGAAGAATGTATATTGGTGAGACCAGTCATCTCACTGAAGAGAGCTTACAAGAACACAAACTGATAATTAGAAGAGAGAAAACAGATGTGTCTAAGTTAGCAGACCATGTATGTACCAATAAATATATGTTCAATTAGAAAAATTCAAAAAATATTGGATAGAGAAGAAAAGGTACAAAGAAGAAAATTTAAAAAAGTTGCTCACATGATAATGGCAAACAATCCCACAAGTTAATGTATGGAAACCACTAATCAACTTTGCTCTTAGAAAAAGTGGATGAACCTCATAAAAAAGTAAATTTCTACTGACTGTTGCCTTTGGCAGAAAGGCTCAGTTGGTTAGAGCATTATCTTAAAATTCAATACTCAAGAATCTAAGGGTCAGTATTCCCATACTAGTACTATCACTGATCAGGCCACCAATACTGGAAGAAGAGGGAAGAATAATACTTCACAAAACATTGTGCATACATTAACTTGTATGCTATTACTAACAGGTGAAGAATATATTGGGAATATTTAAATAGTTAAATTTTTTTAAAGACATTCAATATTCAAATTAGATGGTAGAAATAGTCTAATATATAAATACAACTAAATTTATATGTTTCTATTTTTCTCTACACAATACCATTATTTTAAAAATGCAAACAATTCCAAAATTAATATTCATTTTTTTTTGATGAAGTATAAATTAATTTTAAATTGTTAAGAAACATCCCTGTGTGATGTAATGTAATAGTAGAATGTCAGGACATAGAGCATAGGATCTTTGGATCACTTACAGTTCTGGCATTTCTGACACTCAAACTTCTTATGAACTCCTGAACAATAAAGCCATTTGATTATTTATTTAAATTTTCCTTGTGTGATTTAGTACAGTGTATATAATGTCAAACTCTGAAGCATAAAGTTCACAGACTAATTTCAGTCCTGGGATATCCAGCTCTCAAATTTTTTAATGAACTCATGAGCAATAAAGCCGTTCAATTATTTTTTATTAAACAATAGAGGCAGTTAAAGAAATAGCCTATAATAATCAAACTTAAAACTTTCCATACAGAAAATAGTTTATCTTTTTTTCTCTAAAAAAGTTGTTTATAATTGCAAAGAAACAAGCAGATATCAAATTTAAATGATATTCTAATAATTTTATAAAATTATTAAATGTAATTTTTAAATCTTATAAATTTATTTATGTTATAATACTTTTATAAAATTATTATCTAATAACTTTTAAAAATCTTATTAACTAATAATATGTCTCAATAAAAATCACTTTTATTATGACAAGTTTCTATTTATGTAGTCTTATATACTGTTAAATTAAAATATAATTATAACTGATTTGCTTATTACAATAATTTTGGGAATGCATTCGCTTAATCACCTGAGGAAAAAATCTAAATTATTTTGTCAATATTTTCACTTATTATTAATTCATCTAATTCTCTTTTTACACAATTTATTTTTTGCACGATCTTGAAATAACACAATTTTTTTTTTAAAAAATCTTTCTACACGAGTTTTTTAATATATCATAGTTGGTGAAAAACTAAATATATATATATGTCTGTTATTATCATCTAATTTTTTAAAAAACATTTCTCATCTTTATTTCCCACTATTTTAAATACAAAAATCTCTTTTGTGGCAATATTTTTGCAAATGGAGAAATTTTATTGTCTGCATTATAATATTTTTGACATTTTGTTTTGAAAAGGAAGTACCATTTTGTTATTGATGCTTGATTTGCATTTTGGAATTTTTGATATTAGGTTTTTTTTTTTTAAAAAGTCTTCCTTGTTGATGTTAATGTTAAAAAAAATAAATAAATGTTAAGTTATACATTGCAAGTTTTAATGATAGCAGTGGTATTCCAATCATGTACAAATACATGCATTTGTCAGAAAGTGACAGCGAATAAAATCTTGGTTATATTTCTGTTTTATGGGAAAGTAAGATGGTATCTGTATTTTTTATAAATATACAGTTTCAGGAGCCTACAATTTCTCTTTTTGAATATGTTAGTTGTTAAATTAAAACAAAATTAATAAGTTAAATGAAATAAAAATAATAAATTCCAATAAAATACATTAATAATCTTTATTTCATTTTTAAACTTGTAACATGGAAACTACAATATGCTCTGAACTTTAAAGTTTTAGTGGCTTGTATAGAGAAACCAATGAATGCTTCATTGTAAGTGTTTTCATTTTTAAGTTTTGTTCCTATAATTCATTTTTTATTTATGTGCAATGTGCATGGAGTAAAATTTGATATCACACAAAAATATAACATTTTAATGGAATTTTTCATATGGACTATTTAATTATTATACAATGTATTTTTTATATGAATTTTTTTTTTTCAGGAACCAATTTATCATGTAAAAAGAGAATTAGGTGTATTTCATTTATTTTCATATTAATTCATATTACAAAATAATAAAATTGTGCTTTTATAAAATAGATATTCTCAAATATGTTTGATCATCTAAACTATTTAATTTTCATAACCATCATTACTTAGGATTAATATGGATAATCAATTTTCTGCTATACTAGTAACACAGGGGTTCTCTCTCAAACTCTTTTCACATCTATCTAAACACTTTCTAGTAAGATTATTTAAAATGACCCTTAAACATCCCAATTTGTCTTTAAACATGCACTGGAGCTCATTTTAAAATGTATTAAAGAAGTTTGGATATAGCAGCTTCTGCATTACAATAAATCTCAGTTTTACTCAAGAGCCATTTATTGTAGACTTGAATAATCATGGACACTAGATTACAATGATATATTGAAACCCCAAACTTTAATGATAAGCAGTGGATTTACAAACATACATTATTGAAAAAGGCTATTAGCTAGAAACAAGTCTGAGGATTTGGACCATCTAATGCATACTGATTAATCAAACTTATAATAGATGCTCTGAATAGAAAAAATAAAAAGGGTTACAGTTTCTATTGCAAATTTTGAAAGTAATATGAGAAAGTTTATGTGATTGTAATACAGCTTCATTGATAAATCAGCTAAGAATAAGTCATGAATTTTGATAGAACTCAGAATTTTTTTCTTTTCACATAACGTACTTCTAAATATTAACATTGTAAATAAATTCTTCCAAGTGAAATCATAATATATTCAAAATGATATTTAAAATAGTCCTTATATACAAAAGAAATCGTAGTTTAATTTTATATTGCAATTTTAAAAAGGACAAAAAGGGTTGTACTTTGCTATTTTAAGTATTTTTTCACAATGATAATTTCAATAACTGAAACCCACAGGCTTATTATATACCTGTGTCTATATATGTAATATATAGGGTATATAAGCACAGACTTTCACACGACCCACCACTCTCCACACTATCTCGTAACACTGATACACTTGAACACATATATGTTGAAAAGATAAATAATCACTAATATATGTATTTCATGCTAAACCAGCAATCATCAGTTGGTCCAGATTACCATCTCCACACATTATATGTTATAAATGTTCAGATATATATTAAAATAGTCAATCCTCATACTTTAATGGGCAGGCTTCAACCCACTCCCCACTCCAACTCTTCAACCGTCCATCCAATTGAATGAAAATCTGATGATGGAACATCAACATCCACAAATAAAATGTTTTAATTTATACTAATTGTCCTTATGTATCAAAATGTGTACACACTATTACAAATATTTTTTTTATCAATATTTTTTGATCTATTGATTATCTCTCATATTAAATTGACATCTAGACTGTTCCGATCTTATCATCAAACAATTCTTCATAAGAAGAGTATATATATATCATTTTTCTTTTATTTTGTCTTATTTTCTTTCATTTGTTTTATTTACGTTTCTTAATGTCTTATTATTAATATCTACAATGAACAACATTGATATGGGATGAAGTTGGTGGCATGTCATAAGAAAATCAACATTTCAAATTGCTTCTGTGTACTACATTAAAAAGTGTATGTAATAAGACAAATGCCATTTACACAATATATAAGAATGTCAGGAATTAAAAAAATCATCTTGATAATAAATTAATAATAATAAGATTGATTTCTATAATTGACTTCATGTTTTATTTAAAAATTCTCTATACATTATTTCAAGGTTGAGATTAAAAACAGAAAAACGACACGAAATTTGAAAAGATAAAATATTTTTTTTTTCTTTCTATTTATTTGTCTTAATATCATTTATTATATTTATTTGTCTTAATATCATTTATTATTAAAAACTATTTACAATAATTGATCTTGACACTCACAATTAGAACAGAAAAAAAAAAAACTACATAAAGTATATATTTAAAAAATGTTTAAAACTGCATCAATTTAATTTGCTGAATAATAATTAGAATGACAGATACTCATAAATATACTAATTTTAATATATAAATAATCTTTAAGTACATGTGAATATATATATATAATTAAAATATAAAACAGCCTTTAAACATACAGGATAAAGATTTCATTAGTAACTCCTAAAAGGAATATTGTAAACCAGAAAGCATTAGTCATTAGATTAGTCACTTGTTAGATAAAAAAAATTTAAGACCAGATTAATATTTTTCTTTAACTTCAACAGGATGACTACCTACAAATAGGCTAAGATTTTTTTTTTTTTTTTATAGAGATAGCTAGTGATTCGGTAGTTTTTAGCTAGGTCTACTTGCAACCAGAGAAAAAAATTTCGAAGTTTCATTAAGGCCAGATTCAAATACATATATATATTTAAAAAGTATATTCATTTAGTCCTCATACAGTCATACAAAATTAAAATAATGAAAATCAATTAACACAAAATCTCTAATAACAACAAACAATTCCATTGGATTTGAAAGCAAATAAGTAAATACAAATGCTAGACCATTTACTTTATTCCCTTTTAAATAAAAACACAAAACAATTTAATATAAGAATTGAATAAAAAAATCATGATAAATACAAAAATATAAATAATGATTTTATAAATAGCATGAAATAAATAATATTCGTTATACTATTCTTATAATAAAAAAATGTATTATTATTACCATTATTTTTAAAATAAAAACAAACTTATTTATCAAAATATATTCAATCATTTAAAAATTCATATCAGAATAAAATTAGTTTCATAATAACCAACTGATTCATTACTTTAAATACAATACAATTATGAAATAAAACGTTTTACATACTTCAGTTATATTACTACAACTTTTGTGTTCACTTTGTAATATTTGTTGTTATTAATTAAAATGATAAATTTATAAAATAATTTTGAAGTTAATCATTCATTTTACCATTTATAGATGTAAATATAATATATATAACTTTCTGAAAATTCTTAGTGATTTAGATTCCTAAATTTGTAATAATTGTAGATCTTCCATATGACAGAACAACAAGTGTAAGTTCCCAACAGTATTCAAATTTTATTGTATCCCCTGTATTGCACCTTTTTTATGAATAAAGTTTATTTTTGAAATGATTCGTTATTTTAATCAAAAAAATATTTAATTTGTATATGTAAATTGTTTTGTTGGTTTCAAACAGTTACTGTCACTTTTTAAAGATGGATGGCTTGACACCTTTAGTAAGTAGTAATATTGAATAACATCCAAAGTAAACACATTGTTAAACACAAAAGTATCTTTATTTTCATATCGTTGTATCCAGTATCAACATTCAATCTTTTGCAGTATTTTTCATCTGTAGTTAAATACTAGGAAGATAAATAGTCAGTATCCTAAAAAAAATGCAAAAATTAGTAAGCAAAAATAAACTTATATTAATGATTATACATTAAGAATTAATAATAATAAAATACAATCCTAGAATCTTCTCAGAATCTAATACACAACTACGTTGTTTAGACTGATTTAACATTTAGCATATCAAAACTCTATACCAAATGACTATGAAACTGAATTTAATAAAATCTCTTAAATCCCTCAATATAAAAATAGATTAATTCTAAAAATAAATATTCATCCTCTCTCAATTAGAACAATTTTTAAAAAATACAATTAATGATAGGATATTCATTAAATTGCAGATACCTCCCTATTTTGTAAAAAAAGTTTTATGTAATTTTCTGTATGATTTAACTTTTGCTTATACCTTTATTGCCATGACGTATAAAAATACATCTTTTAAAAGACATTTATATTCTTTCTGCATTGAAAATTAGTAAATTTCTAATATTTAAAATAATAGGTGGCTGAAACTAATAATTTTATAATAAAGTTTATTCTGCTGCTAAACAATGAAAGAAAGACATTTACTCTCATCTTCCACAAATCTGATCAGTATTTTAAAATTTATTCTATATCTAATTATCAAAAAATATATATTTATCTTCCCTTTTCAACTTTGATTAGTATAATTTATTTTACTATTAATGAATAAATAGAAGATTTTTTTCAACTTTGGTTTTTATTTTCATTATTCAACTTGACCAATATAATGAAAAAATAATGTTAATTTGCTGCTAATGAATCAAAAGAAATATATTTTTCTTTTAAACTTTAAAGTATATGATGTACTTTGATTATTTTGCATGTCTTTTATGAACTAGTTTAAGTATATAGGATTTATATAAGAAGGGAATTATGAAATTATTATAAAAGATTCATTTTACAAAAATATTTTAACAACAACAATAAAAAATGAAGAGAATGATTAATATAAAAGAAAATTTAAAAATATTAAATGAAAATTAATCTCTGATTACTATCATACTATATTCCATTATAATATTGCAATATTTTAAAAATCAAAATTATCAATAAAAAAAAAGTGAAAATTTTTACTAAAAAAAAAAAAAGATTTTAAAAATATGTTAGCATTATTATCTGTTGTGTGGAAAAATTTAAAAATTCATAGAAAAAAATTAAATTATCACTCCACCCTTCTCATGAAACTATGTCAATGCTACTCTTATAAACCAGAAGTTACTTTCCTAAATATTAATATAAAATTTTTATATACTAGCTGTTAATTCATACAAGTCCACCAGTAGAAAAGCGACAATTTCCTTAAAAATAGATCATATTTGATGAATTATAATCTCTCCCTTTAAAGTACATTACCAATTGTTATCACACAAAGCAATCTTTTTTTTAATCTTGCAAAAATTGAAATACCTCATTTACATAATGTTTAAAACTGCACAGTTAAAACTAGAGACTCAATAAATAACATGAGAAAATGAAGTTTGGAATTAATCCATTTTCCTCACACTGTATTCTTATGGGAATTAACAATAACTTCAGTTTTACCATTCAGATAAAATCAATTTTGAAACTAATGCAATAATACATACTAGCCATTTAGGTACTTTAGTATTAGAGCTGCAACATAGAGATAGGAGGCCTTTTCACACCTACAATAAATGTGTAATGTCGCGATGATGTCAAATTGAAAGGAAATAATCCCTGTGAGTATACGTGACAAAACATATTTTTCTTTATCAACTTGATCTTTTTTTTTTTGTAATACTTCAACATTTTCAGTTATTGTCCAGATTTCTTTCTGACAACAGCTATTCTGATTTATATACAGTTGTATATTTTCAGTTTTTGTTTCTTTTTTTTTGGAGGGGGGGGTTAATTTGTTTATAAAAAAAAAGTACGTTTATTAGCATTTCTGTTGAAAATCCCAGCATACTCTGCAACCATGTGCTACATTTTCAGAGGGAAAATTTTTAAGAGAGATCTCCATCTTCTATGGTAATATTATATGTGAAATGTTTTAAGGTGATAATTTGTTATATATTACATGGCAAGTATCATATGAGTATACTTAATGTGTTTTTGTAAATATTATTTACGAACCAAAATGATTTACTGTCTGTTTAGTGCTAATTGTTTAGTAACAATTTTTTTGTGTAATGGCATCATTTCATCAAGATCACAAATCACTTTTTTTTTGATTGGGAATGTCATTTTTAAAAGTTGTTAGTGTGAAAGTCATACATATAGTTAATGTCCTTTTATAAATATTTAAAAACCAAAATCACTTACTGTTTGTTTAGTGCATATTTAAACTAACAATTTTTTGAGTAATGACATCATTTCATTAAGATCGCAAATCACATTTTTTTTTTGATTTCAAATGTCATTCTTAAATGTTGTTAGTGTCCAAGTCATACATATTTGAATGTCTTGTTATTTAAAAACCAAAATCATTTACTGTTTCAAATCACATAAATGTCTTGTTCAAAATCATACATTTCTTATTAAAAATAATAAATATGTTTATTATGTTTTTACTTTTAGTAATTTTTAGTCCTGTAGCACAGACCATGTATTAGACCTACTGCACCCTTTTCACATTCATATCAAACCCAATAACTTTGCAAATCCTGACAAACATTTTTTTGCCCAAAAAATTGTGTACAAGATCCGTGTACACATTATTTTGGTAAGATCCCAAGATTACAAAGTTATCAGCAGATTGATACGAATGTGAATAGGCACAATAGGTCTAATACATGCTCTGTGCTGCAGCTCTGATACCAAAGTACCGCCACTCAATATAGTTAATTGCTTTAAATCTAAACATGAAAAAGGTGGACAATATGGTATTCGGTGTAACTGCTAAAACCATTATAATGCTTATCAAACTAAAATGATCTCAAAAATATTTTCTTATAAATATTTATGAATTATAATGGAACAATGTACTAGTATGTATGCATATATGTGTCAGTATACATATAGTCTGATTATTATTATTAGATATTTAGGATGAAAATTATATAATTAATTAATAAAAAACCTTAATTATACCAGACTTAAATGCAAACATACATAATTGTTAATTATATAACTATCAATTTTATTAATAACTAGCTTGCAAATAAATATCCAGAAAAAATAATATTTATTTCAGTCACTATCTTCTCTCATAAAAATATTTCTGTTTGTTATCTAAAGCTCAGTAAGAAACATGAGACAGATCATCATGACAATACTTTAAATATATTAAATTTTTTTTATCATCTCTTACACATTTTGATGCAATTTTTTTTTATAATTCCTTCATTATTTTGCTTACAGTTTTGACTGTACTGCAGTCTTCATCAGAGCTCTCTATAACTTTCACTTCTGTCTCTATCTGATAAATATGAAATTATATATTAAAGAATTAGTAATTAAAATCTTTTAGATCATTGTTATAAGCTATAAATGTATGTCTATCTTTTTAGTATTACTGCATATTAATACTTGGAGCAATACTCTAACTAAACACAACCATATATATAATATATATATATATATAGTAAGGAAATATATCTAGACTAATGACAATAAATTAAAATAATTTGGGAAATTATAAATGGTTATCTAAAAAATATTTAATGTATGATATAACTAGCTTCAAATAGATAATAAATCATATTTTATTAAAATATAAAACATGCAAGATTTAAACTGGACCAATACAAGTTTTTCTTCTGAAATTTTTTTCCAATATCATGGTAAAAAATTATAAATATTGATTTCTTTTAAGTGAATAATAAAACTTTTATGATTTTATAATTTCTTTTGACTTGTGGGTATTCTTGGAATACATATTTTCTTTCTTGGGTTGTAAATATTCTTTCTCAGCAGAATCATTAACAATTTCCATACCAATTTTGATATAAAATAGATGTCTGTGGTCAGCTTTAATAACTATACATTCAATTACAGTATAAATATCTTTGTATAGTTTCTGCTAATGGAGATGACTTGCTAAATGACATCTTGAGACTTCAAAAATAGACAAGCAGTTGATTCAAAAATTTTCTTTTATTTCAATTCAACATATAAAAAGATCTTGACCAAAGAATAATCATGCTTCACCATTCTGTAATGGGGTTCTTTTCTTCTGCTGTCACTAAATTGTGGTTGTATTTCTAACTTCTTTAAAACTGTTTAATAGACCAATTCTTTGTTTCACAAAATATTTTTGTTTACAATAACATTTCTATATTCTTACAGAGATTTCCTTTGGCTTACTAAAAAACAATTTGAGCCCTTAATGATTTTTATACAAGAATGAAACGTTTTCTCTTGCAATGTTCTAGCAAACATAGAATCTGAAATTAAATTACCTGAGAAAAGAAAATCAAATATTTTTTTGAATATATAAATTAAATAGATTTGTTATCTATTTAATTAAAATTCATAAATATAGGAATTGATTAAAATAAAAAAATATTTAAGAAAAGTTTATTGATAATCCAAATCATATATATATATATGTATGTATCATCACTATCAATATTGGATGAGACTTGAAGATCTTGCTACTAAACACAACAAAAATGTTTTAAAAGCACTTTGTACTTAAATTAATGTAAGTGATACGATAAACATGTTTCAAATAATACAATAATAAAGGAGTAAATATGCATAAAACATGAATTTATATATCAAAAACAAAAAAAGATTTTATTTTCTTATGAAGATAAAATAATTTTCTTAATACTATAACAAATTCTTCTTCTTCAATCAAAAATGATATAAGTATAAGTATCTGTAATTTTATTTTGAAATATCATTTCAAAATACTATTTTTAAATAAGTTTTACTTCATATATCTTCCCTGAACAAAATAAAATTAGAATTTTTCACGTTTATTTTTCTTTCCCAAAATATAACACATTTGCTTTTTGGTAAATTAAACAAGTCAGCTGTCAATATGGATTTTTTTTAAAAATTCAGCAATATTTAAAATTTAAACCAAAACATATTAAAAATAATATAAAAAACATATCAGCATTACCTGCAAAATATTATTAACAATATTAAAAGTTATATAAATTTTCATGCCGTAATTCAATAAAATTATAAAATTATTAATTAAAAATATACCAATGCTGTTAATTTTCAGTCTAAAAACAGACTGTAGGAAGAATCGTTATGCAAGCCATTCAGCAAATGAATTACTTCATTGTATTTTATGTGTTCAACTCTGCCTTCATGATTATGTATCCTTTTCCTTTAAATGTATCAAAATAGGTTACAAAACCTCACAGCACAATTCTGAAACCTGTGCCAATTATCATAAAACTGACAGATACCTTTGTAAAGTGATGGCCCTCAATCCAAATCTTGGGCAAGTGCAATTACTGATAATATACTGATCCTATTGCATAAGTCTTATTTTTAGATTTTGTTTTACTATCTCCTCCAGTATTTCAAACCTAATCTGTATATTCAGAACAAAATATTTATTTATTATGTAATACTAATATTATCCTTTAATTTCTGATAGCTTATCTCTTGCTTCACAGAAATCAGATCAAATCACTAGATCCACAGTCAAAATAATCTTAAATTACCATAGTTCTATACAAGTAACACCCTGTATTTAGTATAATAGTATAGTGGCAATCTCTGGAGTTAAAGATGCATAGACCATGACTAAACTCTGTCATTTTTGATACTTGAACACCTTATGATCTTCCAATCAATAAACCATTTGATTATTTATCTCAGTACAGTCATTAGCACATCTGATAAATACCATTGTTAATCTGAGAGTTGACTTATAATAATAAAATAACATTTATAAAGATAAAGTTTTTTTTCAACTTTTCCAAACTTTTTTGCAGCTTTTTAAGTGTAACCATACTATTATTATTAAGACTATCCCAAAGAGTGCAGTACTAAAAAATTTAATCGATTTGTTTTATATGTTAATCCCAATCATGATCTCTTCATCCACTTTTCCAAGTAACTAGCCATCTATGGACCTATTAACATTAAATGTTGTTAATGTATTGCATACTACCCAGAACAGATTGGAACATATTCTGGATATGAGTATCTCTATGATGAATAATGTATTGCCTTCTGTACTACAATCCAAGCGTATTCAGTTAGTTCTTCAACCACTTTTCTTTACAGTAAGTACTAAGTATAGTTACCTTTATTGGTAGATTTGAAACCTCACTGTTTAAATTTTTTCTTTCTATTTCTATCAATTTGATGCCATTTGTTAATATCTCCTAAGTAATTTCAGATTATGCTACTTATTTTCAAACTGAATGAGCTATTTTCAGTGCTACTCATTAGCATATCCAAGTTACCATTCATAAGACATTGGTCACACTTTAAAATATTTTCAATGATAATTATACACATTATTTTATTGATTTTAATTCAAAAAAATCTGATCATCACTTGAGATTATTAACTCACACTATTACCACTTTTTAATTTGAAACTATGAGAATTTTAGTTTATAACAGAGCAGGCAGACAGCAAAGAAGAAATGGGCACAGGATGACAAAATAGGTGCTCAAGTCTTTTAAAGAAAAGTATTATAAATATTACTATTTGATGAAAACAGATAATTGTATAATTTTTATATTCAATTCCTTTATATATCTTAAGCTGTAAAAGAATTATGCTAATTCTGAGTAGTATTGAATCAAATAATAGAAAATCTTTTTGCTATACTTGTGGCAACTATTATTACAGTGTGTGTGTATATATATATATATATAGGGTCTATGAAAATATTTCTTGATTTGATAAGTGGTAATTACAGTTACTTTCAGTGAGTTTTATTATTAGTTTTGATAAGTAAAAATCTAATTGACATAATTTATATATATTTAAATGGATATATATTGTATGTTACACTTTCAAGCATGATCGAACAAAAAAAAATTAGGTTTCGAATTGGAAGCAAAGAGTGTGAAACTGAAAATTAAAGCTGTAGTGAAATACTGCAATCTTTTCTAATAGAAAAAACCCTAATCTATATATTACAAAAGAAAATCAACCGAACATTTTACAAAAACTGATTTACAATCATCCATAAGTCAAGACCGATCATCTAGTCTTGCAATTTTATCAATTAAAAAATGACCTCATAAAAAATAATAATTTTCATGAAATAATCGACCTTGCAAAAACAACATTCAATTTTTTGTAATATTTTGTGACAATATTTTTATCTTACAATTATATACAATACAAGAATGTTATTAGCATGTAAAAAATTAATTTGATTGTAAATATTTGTTAATAAAAATTTTGACTAAATATTAATTTATGTTTATATTGTAAGGTCAGATTTGTACATTCACGTAACAAAATCGAGATTCCAGGCAAAATATAAAAAAGTTGACCGAGATGAGATGGTGAGATCTCGAATCTGACAAACTTCAATTCATTTACCAGTACTCCGTGACTTAACACCTTATGAATAACATGTCTGACGTTGCACTAGGTCTCAATTTTTTCAGTGAGCAGGTTCCAAACAGGGAGAAACATGAGACTCAAAGGAACTAACAATTTAACTAAGGATTTAATAGACTACTTAGCATGCTAATTTGCTTGATTAATACAATGCATATTATACATATAAAAATATTAAAGAATTTGGATAACTTGGGAATTGGATTGCAAGTAAAAAGGTGTGAAACAATTTATAATTTTAAATAGGTTTATTAAAACACTTAAATAATGCAATAAAACAAAATGACATTAATGATCTAGCATAACATATATAATTAGAGCACACAGGCGTTACATAGATGATGAGATTATTATTAATACAGTGGTCTCATCTTTAACATTTTAAATGGATTTATATATGTATTGTGCTCGTCAATAAATCATGCCTATCATATTCTTTGTTTGGTTTGCTAATGTTATAAGTTAATGATCTAGCCAAGATGATTGCTATATACAGCGTTAAGATGGCTGTTATAATTACATTAACAGATGAGCAAAAAAATAAATCTTGAAAAGGTTCATTAAATATTTATTAATTCAAATGTAGTTGTCTATAATATTTGTTTATATTTTTGTATTTAAGTATTTTATTAAGGCAACATAATGGATTCTAATTCCATCATATGAAATATATATATATACTATGGTGCTAAATAAAACTAAAAATAAGGTCACAGTGCAAGTAATTATTCACTGGCTTCAGAATCGAATGCTCAGTACCATACTTATTTTAAGTTCATTTTAATCCCCTTTTCAATGTATTCCTTTAGAAACATTCCAACATCCCTTGCGTGTTCTTCCACTGCGGACGATGCCAACAACATATCATCTATGTACATCATGATTAGATCCTTTATCTCGGCTGATAGTACTTGATCTAGCCATCTCAATAATCCTGCTCCACTATTTATTAAACTGAAAGGCATCTGGCTAAATTGGTATGAATAGCCCTCATATCGAAATGCTGTGTATTTATGATCCTCCAGGTGAAGTTTGATTTGCTTATAGCTTGCTGTCCAATCGAATGTCAAGAAAATTCCTTTTACCACTGAACCTTCCCAATAATTCTTGCATTGGTGGTGGAATGTTACAACTCAGATAGTTATTTTATTAAGTTGGCATGTATCAAGACACAACCTACCATACCATCTTTTTTTATGACTATCAGTGGATTGAAATATGCTGATGAACATTTTGAAATGATTCTCCATCTCATCTACTTGCTTCTTAACCTCATCCCTATATTGATGGGGAATTGGATATAGCCTAGATTAAAAGGGTTGGTTTTGATTTAGTCTAATCTGTTGTTTGAATCCCTGGATCACACCAGGTATATCTAAAAAAACCTGACTATAGTTTTCTAACATTAGCCTCAGTATGCTTTCCCAATTTCCCTTGGCCATCTTTGACTCGTACTTTTTCCATGATATCACAATCCGTTAGGTTTTCAGTAATGTGGTACACTCCTATTGAGCTGTGTAGGTCAAGAATTAAAAACTTAAATCATTTCGCCTCTGCATGTAGTTTGTCTATTTCCATAATCCAAGGTGCACTTATATTTATGTAAAAAATCTGACCCTAGCAAGGCATCGTATATTAAGTCCTTCATAATTAAGAACATGTGCAAAAAGATTTTTCCATTAAATTTTGATGACTAGCCATATTTGTTTGGGCTCTACCTTGGCTTTCCGATTATTTGCCAACACTTGGACTGACTTTCATGGGAGAGTGGGTACATATAATTGCTCTTTCACTATTCAGTGACCTTTCTGCTATCACTCCTATAAGTGTCTCCACTTCTATATAACCCACTGCTATGTGGATTGTGTGACATGTCTGTTGAGCATAGCATGGAACCCAGACTTCCCATGAGCACACCAAGTTTTCCACTTGCTTTTTATTCCATTGGTAATCTAGGGTTGCTTCATTCACCTTGCCTGACTTCCTTTTATTTCCCCCTGTTTCATTTATTGCCTGGATCCCTGCCTCTTCTATCGTCCTAAATTTTTGATCTTTGATTTGTCACATTTGTTTACTTGCATCCAATTGGCCCAATATTTTGTCAGTCTCTTTTGCTGATCTGTCTTTCCTCTTCCCCAACTTCCATTTTATTTCCCAAAGTAGGTTTCTATGTACCATCCCTGTAATTTGTTTTTCAGAAAGTTCACAAGCTTCTAGTGCCTTCAGTATGGCCACCTATTGTCTGAAAAACTGCACATAACCCTCTCCACTGTCCCCCTGAAATTTTTGTTTCATTCACTGTGATCTAATATTCTCCTGTTGTTCTTCTGTCCAGAATATTTTCTTTAGGGCCATTTTATACCCTCAGAAGGTTTATGGTTGGTGTAAAAGTAAATTCCACCAAGCCACCAAGTCTCAGCGTACCCTTCAAAGTGATTGTATGCTATCACTATTCTATATTCTTCCAGTATTGTTTAGTTATTGAAATATATTTTAAGCTATTAAAATGCTCTATGGTGTCTCCTCCTTTCCACCTCCATACGTTTTTATTTCCATCAATTCCCTATTATTTCTACTATTTATTTATAATTTCCTTATCTGTTTATTAACAACCTGCTGTTTCAGATTATCCTGTTATTTCTTATATATATATAACACTGTTTATCTCACACAACAAACATGCCAAGCTTGACTTCGCAGCCTGCAAAGTATTTAGATACCTATCATATTTTATTTTTAAAGATTATTCTACCTACAATCCACTTTAATATATATAACTTGATTCTAATTCTTAATAATAAAAAAAAAAAACATTTTCTCTTTTCTTTCTTCAAACACAAATATACTACAACACTTTAATATTAATATTTCTTGATTCTTATCATTATTTATCCCTAACACTCTCAGACCCTTCATAGCCCATCATTAGGAGACCTTTGTAATGGATTATAATGAGTTCTACACTCCCATTTGTACTAAGTTGGACTTATGCTATTTTATGAAATATATTACTTATCACTAATGAGATTTATTCATGAATAAAATCTTTTTTTCTATAATGCACCGAGATGGACTTACAGTAGCCACAGACATTGAGACAAGTTATTCTAAAACTGCATCTCCAAAAAACAAAAAATAAACATAACGATATATATAGATACTCGACATTAGTTTCTCATAATCCCTAATTAATATTTCCTGATCAGTATATTTATGGATATCGGCGTTATCCGATTCCAAGTGCCAATCCTATGCTTTATGTAAGAATTATATTGATGGGTTAATAACAGTGATGATAGCATATTAATGAATGCCCGACCACTTGCTATAGTACTTAAACTGACAGAGATATGTTAACACAAAAAAAATTGCATTAAATTATTTGAAAAACAAAAACAAAACCATACATACGTATTGACTAAATGAATAATTATAAAATAAGAAACTAAATAATGATGCTCAATGGTCTAATAAAATGTAAGCATATATATATATATCTTTATCAGTAAGAAATTGTTATTTAATACATAAATTAATTACTTTATCTTGAGTATTGTTTACATGACTTAAATACAAAGAAATTACAAACTGCAAATATATGATTTATAACTTGTTCGATTATAAATTTAAAAAAAAAAAACATGTATATTACCTTTAGTTCCCAGGGAAATCGTTCATATATATATACAGAGAGTAAGCTTACCTAGTAAAAACTATGCCATAAAGATTGTTCAAAAGAAAGTCTTTGCTTTTAAAACTTCCGATGAAATGATGATGAATCTTAAGATTTGACGAGATGAATATGTATGGATGCAGATTTTAGCTTCCAATGATGACAGGATCATATAGGATCTTTTGTTTCCTTCATGGAGCAGTGAGATTCAGCATGTTTAGGATCTTAACCCAATATACTCATGTTAGCTGGCATATATTTTTCTTCTATCATAAGTCAATTACTTTGAATATTAATTAATACGTAGCAGTTAAAAGATGATCAGCGTAATAATAATAATCTGGTCCTTGATTTTTCTATTTTTTCTTTCTTTTTTTCCTTAGCAAATTCTATCTCCTTTTTCTCTGATGCACCAATGTCTCAGATCCGGCTTCTTTTGTCTTCTCATTTCTTTTTACAAAAGAAAACCTTTTAACAAGTTGTCTTTTTTTTTTTTATCTTAAAAATTTCATTAGAAACATTTAAAAATAGCTTTACACAATACATGCAGTAAAAGCATTCCTTAGATTAATAGCTGTTTTCATTTTTCATCATCAAAATTATCTTGAAAGAGAACATATTTTATTTGTATTAAAACAAAATTATACATACACAAAAAAAATATACATTATACGCTTTTCCAGAAAATTCTTTTTATACATTTGATTATATAATAACATATCTATACACATATTTCACTAAAACAAATGAGCACAAAAAAAACCCTTAAGCCTATCTTGGTTAAATTATTCAGTCATTTTGACTCAATCAAATACATACAACTGATTACCGCATCTACATATATGTGTGGTTATCTAGAATTCCTTTAACTTGTAACAGGGTTCAAATTTAGTTCCTGTTATACTATAAATTAATAACTTTTTGATTGGTCATCTATACAGTTTTACAGACTCTTGCATGTTTACATTCTATTGTTTTGTGAGAATATTAAGAATATTTGAAAAAATCACAATATATTTTTCCAACTCTTTGACAATAACTTAATTCTTGTTATTCATTTTTCTTAGTAGTCAATAAGGTTTTATATTATAGCCAGAATTAACTATTCTGTATTCAAATTGGAGAGCATTATCATATGACAGAAGAACTTCTTTACAGATCCATGTTCTTAAGCATAATGACTTAATTGATCAATTAAATATTAGTTTTCTTATTAGTGTCACTTATAATAATATAAAAGAAGCCATCTGAGTTCAGCACTAATCCAACTTCAAACATTATGCATCACAATCCTGTACAAATATTTTATTTAACTTTCTTTATGGTACATGCTCTGCTAAGAAATCCCTCATTGCTAAATTGACTTTAATTTTAATTCTTCATATGTCTTTATTTAATTCTTCATATGTCTTTTGTAATAATAAATATCCAGGATATATTACATTTTTTCCAGACATATATATATTTTATACCATTAAAGAACTCCATCTTCCACAGCCAGTCAACAAATCTCAAACTGCTCTTATATAAATTTATTAGTATTTTTAAGCTATGGAATATCTCATTTGTTTTACATACTTTCACAACAATATAGAAAACTCACCAACTTATACTAAAATGGCAATATATATGTATATAAATAATCAAAGATTAATTTAATACAACATGACATTCTAATTTGAAAAAGATCAAAACTTAACAAATAAACAAACTGATTTTCCGACTTCAATAAAAGCATTTAAAAATATGTATACGCATTCTATTTGTATTTATCACCTTTTAAAATAGGATACATTGTAATTCTTAAAACATTACTGCATAGGGAAACACAATTTTACCCCTCTAAGTTGTTTTTGAACAGTTTCTACTATAGAATCAATGATTATATTGTATGCATTTTCAATAATTTCTTCAAAATTTCATAATTTCATTTGCATTCAAGAGTCAAAAAAGAATTGATTTAATTTACTTTTTTTTTTTTTTAGTTGGAAACATTGATACTGATTATAATGAAATATTCTTCCTATAAGTTTCTTCATTAAAAATATAGGAGTTATCATATTTATCAAGATAATTTTAGTTTTGAACTTTTTCAGAGGAAAATTTTGAAACGCTCACTAAATCCAGATGTACAATCTATTGGCTTGAAGTAAAATTCACCTACCACTAAACCACAGGCAAAAATTATTTCTTTATTGGTGCATAGTAAATCAGTTTGATTTTTGCCTCAGGATTTAAAATATAGTTTTGAAGACCTAGATTTATTAACTAAATTGTATATTTGATAATATGCATATGATACTATCATATTCTATGAACTCTAAATTATCATTACAAATTGGTATAGTATATGCCAATATTTATTGTCATTTAATTTTTTTTTTAATGTGCATGCTAATAGAATATCAAGTATGGCTTTCAGAAATTCATCAAATAAAGTTTGTTTCATTTTTTAAAAGAGAAAAGTTATGCAAACATGTTCACACATTTGTTTTCACTTGTTAACTCAGTTCTGTTATCCCCTTATCAAAAAGTTAGTAATTCTTAAATCTGTTAATGTTGTTAAAGTGCGTAAGAAGCCTGTACATAGAAGTGTGAAGGAAGTATATATATATACAAACACTAAATTTGATTTGTTTATATTTCAATATTATGATTTTTTTTTCTATTAATTTTAAGCATTAAAACGTATCATTCGTAGACTTACATGAAAAATATAATTACTAAAAAAGAGATTAGAATTATGTATTTTTGAGCAGATTATAACTAAATTTAGATTAAAATTGTTTATTTTGATGATATGATTCAATAGAAAAATATTAACACTAAAGATAAGGGTGACCAGCTATGAGGTTGATGGTTGAGTAGCTTGAGAAAACCAAACATGTTAATTTGTTGAGAAAAAAAATGTTTTATGCATTTGAACACGGGATGTGTTATGTTAGTAAATAAATATAGGAATGTATATGTAATTAATTTAGTTTCTAAAGTGTGTATTGGAACTGTTAAGGCAGTTTAATACCTACAGCCGATTCTTATTATATTTGAGATAGAACAAGTTTTAAAACCATGACAGTTTTATATAACCAAGATATGATATTTTTGAAATGGAAAAAAAACGACTTATTTAAATATATGAAATGTTTTAAATTTTATAAGATATTAAATAATTTATAAAACAAGCATCATGTGTTATTTAATACTTTTTAAAATTAAATACATTCAAATTTGAATATTTTTTCCTCTTCTGTTACCCATTTATCTTTCCTATGTTTCTTGTTTTTGTCTAAAATCCTAAGGGTTAAAAGATTTTAAATGGGGTTATAAAAATTGTATATAAAGATTCTTTAATTACTTATTTAATGTCAGGTGTCTTTCCGGATTCACTCAATTATTGAAAATTTATTTCTGGCTTGTTGAGTCTTTTAGACTTTCTTAATTTGAAAGGTAACTTTGAACCATGCTAATGTATCTGTCAAAGAATTTAAAACTAAATTAAATGGTTAGCAGTCTGCCTTGAGATGTTTTTTTTTTTTTTTCAAACTTTGCTCGCACAGCTTTAGATTATTTCTTTACCATTTAATAGTTTTCACTTTTTGTATCAGTTTATGAAGAAAATTTAATTTATAAAATAAAAATGTTGATTAAAAATTATTTAATTATTCCATTATTGAATTAACTGTCTTTCTGTATTGCATGTAAAATCTCTGATGATAAACAGGTTTGTTGGCTTAAAAGTATCCTCCCAGTAATATATATTGTAATAAGGAAAATTATTGAAGTAGATTATTTATTAATTTGTCATTTTCTCCCATTTAACCCTTAAATCACTATATCATGCATGGACAAAATAATTTCATTGAATCAAGATACAATGATTTTATGAACTAAACAAATGTACATTTTCATATTTTTTTTTAATAATGCAATATATCTTAATCTTTATATAAATAAAAATGAACCTTTACAATTAATGACTTCTAATACCCAATTCTAAACTTTTTAAGGGTGAAAGCAATACAAAACTTTGGACCATGATCATATTATTAATTGGTTATAAAATCTCTGGATCTAGAGGTCTAAATTGTTTTCAGGTAGTAAAATGCATAGGTTGTGCAGACATATTCATGTGCATGCAGAAGATATGGACACTTAAATTTATCAAGTGATAAACAGGGTTTAAGTTGTACAGTAATAAGTTTAATGATAAAAAACATCTGATTAGAAAAAAGAAACTGCTCTGTTAATGATTCATTTAAATTGAAAAATCAGTTCATGTCTGCAGATTATTTTTGATTAATGTTGAGGAAAACTTGCGTGATTGTGCAGATGTATTTACATGCATGGAAGCATATGAATATATTAAGTTTTCAAGTGATAAATGTGATTTAAATAGCATATAATAGTAAGTCTCATAACAAAAACCAATCTCTTTAGAAAACATGGAGACCATTAAAAAAAAGCTTTCATTTAATTTAATGACAATGAAAAATCAGTTCTCATCAGCACATCCTTCTTGAGATTAGTCTCTGAAAAATTTGTCTTTATCCTAGGCAGGAATGACTAGAATAGTTTTATAAGTACCTTTTCCCAAAAATAAATGAATTAGCCAGAAAATAATTGGGAATTCTTCATTCATATAACACATGAAAATTAAAACAGGCAAAACTATCCATACAGTAGTGTAACTCAGTATCAACCAGAGTAATCAATGGATTCCAGAAGGCTTGTGCGTAAAATCCCTATCTAGTGCCTACTCATCCAATATCCTCAGACTAGTTTCTGACTTGTGGCCTTCGTCAGTGAGGAGCTTTGGATCTGAGAGCACTGCACCTAGATCTTAGGATCTAATACAACCCTCCAGCAGCCACCTTTTATCTCTACATAACAAAACCATGAGAAAAAATTGAAAACACAATATTTTCAATCTAAGCTCAATAGCTTATATAGTCATATGGGTCTGAATCCAGTTCAGTATCCATACATTTTGGTGTCTTTGAATCTTTAACAACCATAGCTACCACTATTCTATTAGGCAATAATGTAATGTGCTAGCATAAGAAATAGTGATCATGTAATGCTTAGTGGTTTAACACATGAATATATGAGTATTATTCACTATAACAATTATTTCTTATAAAGTTTTTTGGAAAATTTTTGAATTTTATGTATAATTTGTTGTAGTGTATATATTTTGAAACTTTCAAAAATCTAAAACAAAAAATCCATTTATGATCAAAGTAACAATAATTGATCCTTTGCCTCCACTATTTTCTCTACTTTCTTTTCATAAAATTTAACATTCTTAATAAGAATAAGTTGATCAACATATTTATAATTGTTAACTTCTATATCATTATCCATTTTCATTTTCTTCTTTGAAAAAAATACATTGAAAATTACTTTAGTCTTAATAGCATTTATATTTAATCCCTTCTTACACTCATCTGATAATTTTTGCAACATTTTCTGGAGTTCTGAAGCGTTATTTATAAAGAATCATATCATTTGCAAAATTTAGATAACTTAAATAATCTCCATTTACTGTTACTACCTTAGCTTCCTATTTTAATTCACAAAATGCTTCTCATAAAATTGTTGTAAAAGATTTTGGACATATAATGCTAATTTTCCTAGTATAACCATGTAATTTAATCATTGTTGTTGCATTTTGATATATTTTAGGTCTATGTCTTAATGATTTAATGTTTTAATCATTTTAGAAATGCTTATACACTGAATTGACTTTTCATAATCTACAAATCCAAAGCATAATGGCAACTTATATTAATTAGACCTTTCTATAATTTACTTGAATGTGATTCACTGTGCTAAAATCATTTTTAAATCCAACTTATACCTTTGGTTGATTAAAATATAAAGTTTGCTGTAGACAAATTGTAATTACTTTAATAAAAATTTGGTACTGAAATAGTATGCATTTGATGCCATTTTGAGTTTCATAACTCACCCAAAATCCCCGCCGATACATTTAAGCCATAAATGGCATTGATTATCAACAAGCATACTAATCATGAAGATTATATTATATAACAATTGTACTTTATTTTTAAATTTAATGTATTTGTAATCATCTAGCCAATTTAAATTAATCTTGTGTTCTTTAGCTCCTAATTAAAAAACAAAGTATTGGAAAAAAATCTTAAACTATTTTTCAGTCAACTCAAGTGCATATACCACTTAGATAGGTATTAGCTAACTACTAAAAACAATATTAATAAGATTATGGAGTTTATATTACTTTAAAAAAAAAGCCTTCAAGTGATCAAGAATAACAAAACAAAGAATTTCTGATAAGAAAAATCTAAAATCATATTATTTGTAAAAATAATATGCTGTACACCTGGGTCTCATTTTATGTGGTAGATAGGTTCCTCAGAAAACATGCACAAAAGAAATTGCACAAAAATAGACTTAACTTTCCTTGAAAAATGGGGGATAGGTTCAAAAACTTCCAAAAATCACATAAAAGCAAAGCAACAACATAAAATTACTTTAAAATTCGCAAATAAATAAATAAATAAATAAATAAGGAAATAAAATATGACTAAATTTCAAATTTGAAAAAAATTGATACAAAACAAATTTTTTTTACTTTTTTTATTATTTACAGTGTTTACTTTTATTCAAAACAATATATTTTTATGCATAATTTACAGTATTTTACATTTTTTCATACATGTACAATATATTTGACGATATACAAGTTCGTTTGTGAACTAGTAAGACATCAGATTCGTCACAAGAGGAAATACTATTAACACCAACATTATTTTTTTTAATTGCTCTTATAGTACACTTGCCCAAAATAAAATGTTTTCCAATTGCTGTTGATCCTTCCCATTTCGCTAAGTGATCTAAAATTGAAATTTTTGTTTCCAAAGAAATTCATTTTCTTGAGTGTTTTTTCCTCTCTATTAGGGTAAACTAAAAGTTTAAAAAAAAAAGAACTTAGACTTATGATAATAAAGGCACCTACTCACCACTGTTGGGCAAAATTTAATTAAAACTATCATAAAAATTAAAATCTTATTTTTGTCATTAATTTTCAATTCCATTTAAAAAATCAAATTTCATAATTTCACATCACATTACGTAATTTTTAAATTGTTAATTACAATTAAAAATCAGATTTTAATTTTTAATTATCAAATTTAATTGTGCCCACAGCTGTTACTCACCCTTTAAAAATAAACTTGTGGACACTAAATGATTAATTGATTGTGTGCTCTTTTTTTAAAAAGCAAAAATAGAATGTGATTTAAAATGCAAAAGCAACAACATGCATAATATAGGTATCTATAATGAATATATTTACATTATAATCTTGTAAAATTTATTACTTGCAGACACTAAATGATTAATTGATTACATACTCTTTTTTTAAAAAGCAAAAATAGAATGTGATTTAAAATGCAAAAACAACAACATGTATAGTATAGGCATCTATAACGTTTGAACAGATTTACATTATAATCTTGTAAAATTTAATGTGTTTATATAAAATGGGGAAATCCTGATTTTAAGTGAATTATAAACTTCTTTATTGCATAAAATCTATTACATTACTATTATAAAGCACTGAAAATATTGAAATTATTAGATGGAAGTCAAACTCCGATAATGTACTATTACTTTAAATATGATGTGCGAGTGCATGAAATTTAGAATATTTAAAGTAATAGCACATTATCGGAGCTCGATTTCTGATCTAATAAATTTTACCGCATAAAAGAAACCCGCAATACAAAGATATTAAGAAGAAACATAAATCGCATAACTTCAAAATCGTATGAAAAAAATCCACATAAAACCAGAGCTGGGTGTATTTCGTATTTTATAACTTATAATCTTTTGGCATATTAATAAAAAGTAGGTTAATTAGGTTTTTTATTTTTTTTCAAAAGTCAAAAAAGTAAATTGCTTTTTGATTTCTTTCATAGGCTTATAACAAACATAAATAGCATTTTGATTTTTGAAAGATTTATGTTAATGCAAAGTATTTATTCACAGTATTTGATTTTGATTTTTTATTAAATGTTAAATATTGACCAAAATTAGGATTTTGATTTTCAAATACTCGATGACAATTGCAAACTTTGCATTTTGATTTTTTTATTAAATGTTAAATATTGATCAAAATTAAGATTTTGATTTTTAAATACTCGATGATAATTGCAAACTTTGCATTTTGATTTTTTAATTAATGATGAAATTTGCAATTTTGTAACTCTCTTTTTTTGAAACTACATGTTGATAATCTATGTCATTTATCACTTGAATGTGTCAGCAGGGATTTTGGGTGAGTTATAAAATTCAAAATAGCATCAAGCGCATACTATATTGGCACCAAACATTTTGTGTAGAGCTGATAAAAAACTGGTAGCTTTGTAATTTCTAATATCTTCTCCATCATTATTTCAACCAATTGTTACATTTTTATCATTTAGACATTTAGTATATATCTTCCAACAATTTTTATATTTCTTCATTTGCTTCTTTTGAGTTACTGATTATAATTCCATTATTATTTAGAGCTTTTTCTTTAATGTTAATAAATATAATCTGTTATCTTGTCCTTTGTCATTATATAATTCTTTATAGAACTCTTCTATACATTTCATGATGTCATTTCTTTTTTGTGTGATAGTTCTATCTTTCCTTCTTTTTAAAGAAATACATTTCTTACCAATATAATTACATTGTTTTACTCTCTTGACATGTTTATTTCCTTTTACAGCTTTCCTTTTTAATTCATAATTATTTTTTGTATCATTTTACAAACTCTAGATATTCTTTTTAATTGATCATTAAAAAAATGTTCATATTCCTTCTTTGCTTCATATATTGTCTTGTTCTCAATAAAAAAATTGCTGACAAATTACTGCTTTTTTGTACCATATATATTTGCTGTAGTTCTTAATAGTGTGTCAATATCTTCCTATTAATTTCTTTCAAATATGAACTCTCTTCAAAATCTAATAATAATTTTAAATGATGTGAAAGTTCCAATTTAAATTCATTAAAATGTGTGAATCCTGTTTTTCTTATTAATTTTTAACTTCATAGGTTTGCATTAACACATATCTTACACCTCACCAATCGATGAATCAGTATTGAATCTATTAATTAATTAAAATATAATCCAATTCAGAAATACCTTCATTTGAATATTACTATGTTTATTTCTGTTTATCATTTTTGTGACCTTCACAAGTCTGTATCTTCTCACATTTCTATCCCCGTAAGCCAAATTTACCCAAAGTGCCTTCATTTTTCAATCTTTATCAATTCTAGCAATAAAATTTCTTATGACAATTTTAAAATGTTCTTTGGTATGTCCAAAAATATTTTGTAAATCCCTAAAAAAAAAAACCTTTATTTCTTCATCATAATGAGAACTTCATAAACCTAAATTATCAGTATTTTGACATCTTCTATTAAGTTCAATAACTAATTTTGCTACTTTGTCTAATATATCATTAATCTTCACAATGTTAATCTTACCTTTTTTATTTATAATAAATCCCACTCCATCTATGCTTTCAATATTTGTGCCTTTGTAGTAAAGTATATGTCCACTTATTAAATCAATTATCTCCACCTTTTCTTCTAACTTCACAAAGTCCATCAAAGTCCCATTTAATATTAGACAATTCTTCCAATTCATGCAATCTTTCTTCACTTAAAAGTGGTTTGCAGTTTTAAGTGTCTAAATAAAAACTATAATTGAATGGCAATATGATTCCACAATCAAGGGATTCTTAATACCTTCCATCTTCAGCTATTAATTGCTATGTTGGGTGAAGATTTTACAGTCTTCTGGGAATAAGGCCCATAATTTAGTTTTGACTGTCAGGATTGTAAAAATCTGTATTTTTTTAAAAAAATTTCATTCACACTCACATTCATTCAATCTTCGAGTAAAATCAACTACTATTTCGGTTAAGAACTATCAGACAACTGAGAAGAAAGACTATGATATTTCTAGATCTTAAACTCAGAGGAAAAGGCCAATAAACTCACCATGCTGCTTAATCCATATTGATAACAGTCCATTCATGTCCGTATACTACATTAATAATCATATAGTAATAATAACTGCAACAACAAGAACATATGGAGTGGATGTGTTATGTATTATTAAGTGCTATATATGTGTATTAGTAGGATTTATAAATATAATCACAGAGTTGTAGTTATGTATTACTAAATGCTATATATGTGTATCAATAGGATTTATAGAGATAATCATAGAATAGTAGCTATACGTTTTATATGAGAGGAAAATATTTATTATTTAAAACTTCCTGAGATTGAAGTTCCAAAAATTAGCCCATAACTAAAAGAAAATTGTCTGTGGCATAATTATTTAAAATAAAAATAAAGAAGTTATAATGTTCAAATTGATATGCATTTTATAATTCACTATTAACCATAGTTCTGTCTAAATGATGACCTTTTTTAGAAAAATTATATTGGAAACTGTGCCATGTGCAATTAACAAGGCTTTGTGATATTTTATTATTATTGAAGTAAAACATATATTTTAATTGATACATATATTTTATAATTGGTCATAATCTTGAGTTAGTATTGTTTTCTTAAATATAAATGTACACAATATGAGAAGGATTACATTACATGAGCCTAGAACAATGTGTATATTTTGAGAATTTTGATTATTTTATTATAAGTATGGTAAATAATTATTTTTAGTATTTGTGTGCAATTAAATTTTCTGAAATATTTATATATTTATCTATATGCTTACTTACACATTAGGCATGTGTGCATTAACTGTCAATACTATTTGTTGCATAATGTGTGTACATATTTGCTGGGGTATCACGAATAATATATATATATATATATATTGTAATGGATAAATAGTTCCATACTTAACTTTACTAAAAGGTGCCACTATATAATAAATCTAGGCGACTTCTCAATAACCAATTGTAATTTAATATTGATAATTTATATAAGAAAATACCAAAAAAAGAAGTTAACTTTACTAATAAAGTTATAATTACAAACAAATATTACAAAATAAATATATTTCAACTAATAATAAATCATGAGTTATATTAGGACACCTATTAATTTGGCATACCAATATTTTGTATTCAAGTAATAATCTATAATGAAATAAACAAAATAATTTATTATTAAACAAAATAGTTTATTTAAAAAATAAAATAACAATAATGTCATTGTAATAGTTACCAATACCTAAATTAATACATAAAATTAACAAACACATGCATGATCAACAATCTGAGACATTACAAAAACAAAAATTTATTTTTATCTCAATGCCTAGTACCACAGTAAGCTATATATTGAGAGCTATAAAATTAAGCAATGGATGAATGCTTGTTATATATAATCTTAACTCTCTATTACAATATTCTAGGTAATGGCATAAAAATATTCAGACAAAAAATCTCTATTTGGGATGCTCATGACCTGTTATTTCCCACTCAAAACTTTACCCTTCCTTACCTCAATGGTAACAATCAGGTGGTCACCAAGTTTTTCAAACAGCTCATGCTAGAGCCAAGATTCCTGGACTTCCTAGTGAAAATCAACCTGTATTCTCTCCAGACAAACTGGTTCATACACTACAGGAGATTCTTCAAGAACAAAGATCCTATATGTCACAACTGCCACAGAACCTCTGAAACCTTTGACCACATGATATATGATTGCCCAGCATATGACAAAATCAGAACATTCATTTCTCACAACTGCCACATTTCCCTGAACAAAACATTAGATATCAAGAGCTGCTTCTTGTTTAGGGATTATGTCATCTCATCAATTATGCCACCAGGATGGCCAGATGTCGAAACAAGTTCACCATTCCTCATCCCAAGCCTGAAGACATATTCATTTCTAAGTTGAAGGAATTCCACCATAAGGACAGTATCATCGTGTCCAGATTTTTATTTCACAACACATGGAGTCTGATTAAACTAGATTAAACAACACCAGTGAGCACATCAGACCATCTGGTTGCCTGAGCAACATGGATTACTTTTATTTTATTTACAATTGTATCATTCTTACATATGTATTTCAATAAAGTTATTTATATATAAAATATTTAAATATTAATTCTTCATTATTGTGTTATTTTTTATAAAAATATAATTATTACCCATGCTTAAGAAAGTATTCACTACAAAAACGAAGCCATTACAAAATAAAACCATAGGAATCTATAAACTGGAACTAATAAATAATATCAAGCTAATCATATCAATAATATCTCAGTTGCTAATACATATAGTATTAGTCAAATCTCATATATATATATAATAAATATTCATTACCACTTAAACAACCATTATTTAAAATTATAAATATAATTAAATAACACAGATTAGGCATGTCATAATCTGCAGTGAAATGTGATGTCTATAAAATAAATTAGCATTTATTACACATGTATTATTTTAAACATTATATTTAAAATGTTTTGAAAATATTACTTGCATATAGCTTTGATAATTATGCACATAGTGATCTGATCCAATATTTAAAAATTGAAAATTTAAAATAATTAAAATCAGCATGATATTTATGTGAAAAACAATTTATTATAAATAAAAATATTTAATGAAGATTTATAAATTGTTTTATGGTTTTAACTTATTTACCATTAATGTTATCCCAAGTTATGATATATCAGACAATCTCTTTCATTGTAATGGTACTTTATTTGAAATATAAAAGATAGACCTAAATGAAGATATAGAAAAAATCATGATTTTGCAACAATTAATGGTTATAAGGTAATCCTACTTAAGATAAATGAAAACATGAAAATTAGATTATTCATTTGAGTATTAATTCCCCAAATTCTTGGGATAAAAACTATTTATTTACTACTTCATTTTGGAGAGTTTAAAATTCAATGTTTTCATTTTTTAAATTCCGAAGCAGATCTTGTTCACATGATCAACATAGTTTTTCTTGATAAGAAATCATACTTAGCTACTTACCAGTGGACCAATAAATAATGTTTCGATCTATTTAAAAGTACATTTAAAACAAATAATTGTCAATTCTTAAAAATTAATATTTTTAAATTAAACATTTGAATTTCTTTTTATATTATCTTTAATAAAATCAATTTTTATTTATAAGAATAGTGTATAATATCTTTCAAATAATAATAATTAATAACAATTCAATATTTTAAAATATTAATGATGTTACACTTTTAAATTAATAAAAATTCTTTCTATAAATTTATTTAATTTATACAGTAATGAAATATATTCCAAAGGAATATACTATTACAATATATATATATTGAACACAAGATTAGGAAGACTTGATTTAAATTGTAATAAGAACTAACAATATTCATGTAAGTTAAGAAATAAGTCCTATTGTAAAGTCAATAAAACGATTTTCATAACAGTTAACAATAATTCATTTATTTGGGAGAACAATTCAAAACTTAAAATGTAGCCTGTAGTATTTTTAGAAATTAATAGTAAACTATTATAGCTTCAATATTATGCAATGTAATGAATACTTTATGTTAATATTGAATACAAATAAGCCAATAAGCTAATGCACATGCGCTTTGTAGTTGTCACTATATAAATGAATACTCCCACTTTTTCAAACACAAGATAGAGTCTTTGGGAAAAGATCGAATGAATCCATCTATCTTTTCGACTCGAACGTATATGTATGGGCAAATCTTAAGTGTTTGAAAATGAGAGCATAAAGTTGTTAATTGATCATTGATCAATGATCAATTAACAACTTCATGCTCTCATTTTCAAACACTTAAGATTTGCCCATACGTATACGTTTGGGTCGAAAAGATAGATGGATGATCAATTAACAACTTCACGCTCTCATTTTCAAACACTTAAGATTTGCCCATACATATACGTTTGGGTCGAAAAGATAGATGGATTCATTCTATCTTTTCCCAAAGACTCCGTCTTGTGTTTGAAAAAGTGGGAGTATTCATTTATATAGTGACAACTACAAAGCGCAAGTGCATTAGCTTATTGGCTTATTTGTATTTCAATTTATAAAAACATCAAGCTATATAAAATAAATGTCTTGTTTACATATATTTAAAATCGAATGAAAATGTCAATTAGAAGTTGCAATAGCTTTTATGAAAAATATATTTTATAATTTACAAGAAATTCATAACTTATATATTATATAGTCAAATTTATTTACTTATGCATTTTTATTTCTTAGTTTTATAAATGAAAATCATAGTTAGAAATTAGAAAGAGACTTTTGTTCCAATGATTCGATCATGATAGACAATGGGAACATTCTTATTTAAGAAAAACCAAGGCTGAAGCTAAATAATTAGTGATGGAGAACTGGAACACTAGATATAATGTTAGTTTACTATAATACATGTTTTAAAAAAAAATGAAATATATTAAATTTAGATACATTCTCTTCTAAGTTGGAAAAAAACAACAACAACAATCACAATAACATATTCATAACCATATAGTAAGTTCAAATTTTCTAACTCATAACCAGTTAAATTTGATGTACCTTACCTTGCAGGTCATATCCATACATTTTTATGTAATCTCAACCAGGACTTAACATTTACAATTATATTATTCTTAATCTAATACGAAAATTGAAAATTTAAATTATAATATATATATATTAGTTGTAAAGAACAATATGACTATTTATTTCATTTGTCAAAGGAGAAATATAATTACACACGCACACACAGGCACCCAACGCAATAAAATTCATCAATACCCAGACTGTTTAAATTTTTAAAATAAAAATAATTTTTTCCAACTTTCCCATCCTATCTTCCTCTTCAATTAGAATTAAAATTCCATTTAAGAATATCAATAAATTTAATTTTAAAATCAATAAATTTGTAAATTAAAATTCAATTAATTCAAAACCAGAAAAAAAAAAGAAAAATTCTAGATGAATTATATATGTTTATGTATGTGTTTGCTAGCATCAAAGCATTCATTATATCTTAGAAACGCATCTAACAAAAAAAAAAAACAACAACTTAGATTGAATGCATTATATTTATTTAAATTAGGTTAAATTAGTCAAAGCTTTGGCGCATTTATTTTAGTGAAAGATGATGCAATTAAAGAGGGGATGGGGAACAAACACTGATTTCACTTTAATAAAAGAATAAGATATAAAACTGCAAATTATTAAAGAACATAACTGAAACACAGGCTTATTATAGTAAAATAACTTACAGTATAATGAAAAAATAAATCTAGGTGAATGAAGGTGATTGAGGAGTCAAGATTGGGGGGGGGGGGGGCAACAAATATGTCATAACACTTATAATGGAAAATAAAGATCTAAAGACAGTATTTTTTTTTAAAAAAGGGATAAAATATGCGAGCAGCTAAATTTGCAGACTGCAAAAAATATAGCACTATTATTTTAAAAACCGATGATAATGATTTGAAATAATTAATAACGTTTGTCTCATTGCATCATTCAACAACAGACAATACACTTTTAGTAGACCTATGTGGGAGTAGTAAACAAAATTTCAATTCAAACTTTACAAATGTAAAGATAGTCAACAGTAAAAAAAAAAGATCTTTTTTTAAGCTATGATGTTCTCAAAACTTTTAAAATACTTATGGATACATAATATCTGAAATGATATTGTATTTTGAAAACAGGAATTTAGAAGAAAAAAAAAGAAAAAGCTTAACAACAATAAAAAGAATAATTTCAATCATTACAATAAATATGCCAATAAGAAATTAAAAAATGAATTAAAAGTAAGAATATTCTAAAAAAAAAAAACTATTGACGAGACCCACTTCACACAATCTTCTTATTCAAGAAAAAAAAACTTTCAATTTTGTGAATAAATGTTTTTTTTCAATATGACTAACAAAAAGAGAAACCATTATATAAAAACAATATTATATAATTACTTGTATATTCTGCTTTGTTTTTCAAAGAGTGTATTACATCATGTTTAAAATACCATCTTTCTTTGCTTATATAGATTTATATCTGAAGAAAAAATAGAAATTGCTAAGTATAGACCAAAAAAAATTACTCTTATATTTAAAATAATTAGATATCAAAAATGTTAAAATTTGAATGTTTTCTTCTATATGAAACAGACTCTGTCTTTATAATTAATGTATAAAACTTGTTTATATTTTAATGAAAATAAACTCATAAATTTTTCTCACTTTGCTATCATGTGACATCAACTGGTGGTTATATAAATATTTTTCCAAAGTGATGTATCTATCACCTGTTTGTTTTTGTCCAAAGTTCCTCAATGTCATATCCATTATTCCACTTAGAATATTATTATAATAACAGACTCTAAGCAGTTCGATACTGATTTTTTTTATATTATTATTAACGTTTCCACACATTACACACTTATATATTATCAGTATTTGGGTCTTACAAACTAAGACCAGAATAAAAATTTCATTGCTTTTAAAAATAATAACCATAGCTCTCATACACCTGATATTCTATAAGACACTTCTGAGATGAATTGATAAAATTTCTAATAGGGTCAATGATAGTTTCTTTTTAAAAGTTGACATGAACCCAGCTTTAAGCAGAATTATCATTAGCTTTCTTCAAGTGCCTGAAATAGGCGTTAAACACGAATATACGTACATTGAGTTAACAGTACAGACCCTAAATAAATACTGAACTCAAAATAATTTTCTGCTTGTTCTCTCCAACAACTAATATAAAATTTAATTTTACAAATAATTATTTTCAGAGCAACTTTTTTTTAAATTAAACTTTGTGTTTCTAATACAAAAAATAAAAACTCCTTAAAAAGTAGTTATCTTCTCTACAACTGGCCAATATATATAAAACTAAATGAGAAAAATTTAATATACATCGAGAAATTGAAACTAATGAGCCATAGCAAAGGAAAAAGAAACCATTCTTCCAACTTCTAGATAAAAAGGAAATACAATTATCTTCTTTAAAAAAAAAATCATCAAGCAACAAATGTTAAAATACAATAACTTTACTTTATTAAAGTTTACTTTTTTAAAAAAAAATACTGAATATCACTTTATTTACATATTATATATTTTATATAAGTCATTCATTATTTAAAGGCAGATTGACTAATTAGATATAAAAATACTACAATTAAACAATAACTTGATTATCATAAATGATAATAACAATTTATAGCAGCATCTCAATATTTAGAGCTATAATACAAATGTTAATAAACTCTTTATAATATTATATACAAATAGATATAAAAAAGAGTACGTCATTAACATTCATAACATTTATCAAGTGAAATATGGGGCAAAAAGGGTTCATCATATCGGATTTACTAATGAAGTAATAATATTAGTAAATAGAATAGTAAAAGTTAAATAGAATTGATCCAGGCACTCATAGCATACACAATTTACTTGGTAAATCACTAGGTTATTGGCTATTATACATAGTCATAAATATATTTCTATTGTTTATATAACTATCCTTATAGACACTCTAGAAATTTACTGTCTACTATTATTCATTAAATATTAATTAAAATAAGGTCATTAAAATGGATTTTATAATTCTGACTATCTTACATAAAGTGGCACAGTTGGTAGAGCATCTGACTTGGAATCAAGAGAACCTGGGATTAATTCTGGTACTGGCAAGTCTGGCGCTTGAACTTCATATGAATTTCTGTGCAAGAAAGCCATATGCCTTTTTTTCCTTGTGTGGTATGGCTCAATTGGTAGGTATCTGACTTGGGATCAGGGAGGTTTCAGGAACAAACTACTAAATATCCTATCTTCAGATCAGTTTCTAGCTCTGGCTGTCGTCAGTGAGGTGCTAAAACATTCAAGTAGTAGATTTAAAAATACCAGATCAGGCTCCAGCATTTATCTAATAATTATCTATTAAGTAGAAAATCAGAAATTTTCAGACATCCATGTCTTCAAATCCAGCCATCTAATTATTAGCACACTCGTTATATAACATTTATAGTATAAGCTTATTAAATTAAGTCATGTGATATATGATTTGATTTCCTTGCAAGAAACAAACTTCTTATGAATTCCTAAGGATCAAACCTATATGCATTTTGTATTACATTATTAATTTCAGCATACTGTAAACTGTGTGAAATAATAACTATAATAGATGGTAAAAGAATAGCAAATAAATACTTTTGTTTATTATAATAAATTAAAAGAATCAAATAAAAATAAATAATCAAATGGCTTATTGTGCAGGAGTTTGAGCACCAGAAGTGAGAGAGCTTGAAGAGTAAAAGAAAAATGTATGTTTGCTAGATGACTGTAAGCAAATCCAAACATTCTCAATGATCGAGAACAATAGTTTAGAAACTAATATGATTATTTGGATGAGTATTACAGTTTATCACTCATTGATTATTCAAGCTTATGGCAGATGGTTCTATCCATTTATTTCTAAGATGAATAACAACTATTTAAAACTTTTTTATGCTGAAAAGATTAAAGCTATCTTCTAATTTTGCAAATGCAAACAAAAAAAATCAAAGAGAGAAATAAGTTTTGTATATGTAAAACAAATGAAAATGTATTCATTTTATCAAGCGACATCTCTTAAGAAGTAAAAAAGAATAACAATAAATAAGTAAAATGATGAAAGTACAGAACTTTCAACAAGTAATGATATTTGTGCAGAAGAAGGATAAAACTCAAAATTTAATATTTTAGCATTACGTAACATAGATTTAATAACAAATATTAAATATTACAAATAAAGATTATATTACTTTACTATACATAGTTTTGATAAATAAATTGGCTTTCATAAATCAGATAAGTTTTACAAAGTATTCATCATTATTGAAATTATTTTGAAAATATTAATAATGCATGTGTTATTTATTAATGAGCATACAATTTTTATTTGATGACCTCAGGATTCATAATGAGAAATAGTTTTTGGACTAGATAATCAAGAATGAAATTATGATGCTCCATTCAGAATGCATTAGGGTGGTGTGTTTGAGAACAAATTGAGATAAAGTAATTGACAATTTTGATGACAGAAATGTTTATGAAAAAATTTCAGGCATTTATGCATATGGGTTTGAAAAATCATTAGTTTATTCAAATAGCAATTATAGCATGGACCATATATTTATACATATGGTTCAAGTGTTGAAATAGGTATAATATTTAAAAGCTAAAAAAATAGTAATAGTCAATAAATACTATTTAATGTTGGTTTTTAGGTAATTCATTTTTTTTGGATATGTACGATGAAAATTATTTAAGTTTAATATTATCTATTTAATTAAAATTAAAAGTGGAGGGGAATAAAAATGCATACAGATTGTTTATCAAGATAAATAAAAGAAGGACATTTCAAACGCAAATGATTACTATCAGAGTAATATCCTTCTAACACTAATTAAAGAAGATACTGAAGGAATTTATATAAAAAAGAGAGAACTTAGTAGCTACAATGAAACAAAGAATGTACAAAACTTGCCTTCTGATAACAAAACAAAAGATAAATAAATATATGTACAGAGAAATCTCAAAACTGGTCGAGAGTATAAAAAAAATCAAATAACTTTAAGCAAGGTCTTGTCTTCTTCTTCTTCTGGATGGATAGACAAAGTGCCTCTATTCAGGACTACTCATTTACTAAACCAAGTCATCATGTGGGAGTGGAAACCAGAGTGTTTGTGGATCCCTTTTGTCATAAAGAGGTCACTCCAAAAAGCTTTCAAGTTTAGCCTTAAAATAGACCAAGAACATGAAAATGTCAACAGAAGAAATCAAAGTTAACTAACAATGAGCTCTTCATCCCAAGAAATACATGTATGCTACAATAATCTACGATCAACATAAACATGTGGAACTTAGTGGTAAGTTATAATTCATACCCTAACTTGTGACTGAGTCAATAATTGCAAACTATAAGCTTATAATACCAATAGAGACATTCACTGTTTTATTACTCAAAGAATTATTTCAGCTAAGGTTTATTGGGGAAAAGTGGAAGAAGATTGTAATATGCACAGTTCGAATTAATTGATTAATGTTATTATCTGGATGAGCATGAGTATATTCTTTCTATTTTTATTAATAATCGTCTAAATATTTTAATTCATGTTAATAAAATATTTATCACTAATATAACATTTTCATTGTACATTCTTAATTTTAGTTTATTAGATTTATTACTAAAAAATTATTTTAAGAAATGTATAAATTATTTATGCCAATATGCTTGTCTAATAATCTGGGGAAATTTCATATAACAGATTAATTAAGTAACAAGAAAACATAATCCTGATCTTACTTTTAGTTATTTGTTTCAAATTGACAATGTGATGCAACAAATATCAGAGGGTTCCAGACTTTGGTGCCCTCTGAAATAAATAAAAAAACTGATTCCTCTGACAATTCTGATCGCAATAAAAATATTAGATGACTTAATCTGGAAATGTAGCTATGTTCTGGGAAGCTTTCTAATATCCAGAATGAATAAATGCAGATGTAGCTTCAATAACAACTATATTAAGAAATAGATAATGTATAAAGCATAAATTGATGGAAAACATTACAAGGTTATATTAAAGATCATGATGTAATTGTTCAGGCACAGCTCAGGAAATTTTATTACATATATTTTTTGTGAATCATATGAAAAATTCAGTGGAGGTGCTTAATTTGCCAAAGGAAAAAAAAATTACAGAAAAATATATCAACATTAAAGTTTCAGTATTTTTAAATGTAAAAGTTTTATAGAAATAAAATAAACAAATAAACCATTTATATTTCAAAATATTGAAATTAATTATTAAATATTAAGTTCTTAAATTACACAATCTCTCATTTTCACAATGCTTTGAAGGAGCAAATTTTATTTATTCAAATTCCTTATTGACAAAAATCATAAGCCAGAAATTAGTATGAAATATGGATAAGGTAGCACTGAATATCAATTTGATAATGATTACCATATAGAATTTATTAATTATTAAAGATTACAATAAATGATGACAGCAGCAGAGTAGAAATAAACTGAACTCTTATATATATAGATACAATTATGAAAAAAAAATCATAATAAAACTACAGAATGTTCAAAAAATTGAGAATTTTCTAATGATAACAAAATAAATCTCAGAATCTGTTATATATAGAGTAAGTTAAAAACAAACTCTTATGAAGCTTCAAAATACCCTCAACCTCAGACCGCGGTTTCTGCCTCTAGCGTCATCAGTGAGGTGCTAGGGAATAAAAATACTAGAACTAGTCCAGCATTTTATCAATGCCTAACTATTGAGGCAGAAACCGCGGTCTGAGGTTGAGGGTATTTTGAAGCTTCATAAGAGTTTGTTTTTAACTTACTCTATATATAACATTTGTAAATAGGAGCTTTATTAAAATTAGGTCATCTGACTTGATTTTTTATCAATCTCAGAATCTGATATCAAATAGAAGTTATAGTAAATCAGAGTCGATGCATAACAGATTTATTTTCAATAATTTATAAAATATTTAATCTACTATTGGCTAAAAAAATGTGAAATATAATAACCAATATGACTTAATCATAGCACATTATATATTTAATTTATCAAATGAATATCAATTATTTTTTTGTTATAAGACATATGTAAAGATGTAATATCCCAATAGAATGGTTTTATCAAAACTACACAGAATATTCATGCTTAAAAAAAATGATATTACAACTCAAACTTCTCAAAAAATAATCCATCAAAAATGTATTAATGAGGTGAAACAAAAGAATTATAATTAGAAGCAATGTTTGGATAGATATAATGAGTAATACCATATAAAATTCCAATATAGGTATTTTCATGAACATATAATTATTTTGAACATTCTCTGATTATAAAATAATGACAAAAAATTATTTTAATGAATATAAAAGAAATACTAAATTAGCATTAGAAAAACAAAAGAATGGGTCAAAAGACAGTAAAAAAAAAAAAAATCCATTTAAGCGCTTGGTAAATAAAAATAATTACAAAATTAGGATATAGTTATTCTAGATTATTTACCAATCAAATTACTAAGATAACTATCTACTTATGAACTGATTTGTAATAAATTAATAGTACTTATTAGTTTAAAAAAAAAAATTTAATTTAAAGAAAAATAGCCATAGATTTTTGTGAATGTTTTCAGATATTACAAAAATATTCTGAAGAGATATTTATGAAAATATTTGTCAACAACAACATTAATATGATGATTTGAGATATTGTATATCCAAATGCAGACATTAATCTAAAAAAAGATTTTTAAACATATATTTTAATTCAAACTAATATAAATTTAATGTGTTAATGAATAGAAAATTATTTATGGTCTATAATGACCAAATATAGGCTAAATATTTTGCCAATTTTAACAAGGAAATCAGACAGCTTAAAAAAAGATAACTTTTGATGATAATAATACTGGTCACACTGCAGTGAAAATTAGGTGACAAAAAACAATGGTAAATAAATATATTATTTGATAAATAAAATGCATTATATATCAAATGTATTCATATAAAACGAGTGTGGTAAAAAAAGATTTAAAAATTGAAATTGTAACAAATATCTTCTTATTTATTTTTTTTATTCAAGAGTTTTATTTTCTAATTATTCTTTTTTGTTTTATATCTATAAAATATTTCTAATTTATGATTATAAACTTTTTGTTATGCTAATTGTTGCTTTTATTTATTTTTTGTACATATATAAATGATAAAAAAAAATTTAAAACAATTTTTAGAACTTTTTTTTTTTCCAAAATCTTTTATTTATTATTATGAATCAAATGTACAAATATTTCCAAATTATTTCAGTTGTCAATATGTCCACTATTTGATAAGATATGATGTTTTTACATATTTTTGGCAAAAATATAATAATATATTCCTGAAAATAGAAAAATATAGATATATATTATCACCACACAATATAAAAACTCGTAAAACATTTTTTTACTGCCACTAGTACTTCTAAGCTTTAATTTTTTTTTTAAAGAAATGATAAAAATTTATGCATCTGAATGACATAAAAAGCCAATACGATTTACAGCTTATAATAGTTCTAAATATTAAGTTGCTAAAACACAGTTATAAAAAAAGACAAACAATAGCAAATTACCCTCAGAAACCAAGTGAGATTACTCAGATAATTATTTTCTACAGGCAGAGAACAAAAATTATACTACAGATACTTTTTAAAAAAAATGTTATATGAACAATATAATGTAAAAAACAACTGTTGCTATTATATAAAAAAATTGTGGCATACCTCCCCCAACATTCAATATGTTCAAAATAATTGATATTATCAATCAATAAATTGCACCTAATTTAATGGCATACAAGCGAAATTATAAATTAAAAAACGAAAAGATAAATGATTTAATAAATTTACTATAATATATAAGATGCAACAAATATGTGTATATATGCATGTGGATGTATGCATATATATTGCATTAAATAATCATTTATTCAGTTACTTGGAAAATCATAAGTCATTTAGGAATTAATCTTTTTAATATAAAAACTGAGGTACTTTGTGGTAGTTGCGCTATAGTATGTTGTACAAAAAATGAACCATTTTGAGTTTCTTAGTAATAGGAAACAGACTTCACATTTAGATGATAGAGTATTATTTTCTCAATAGATGAAGCTTCTTGTATTTTTTTTAAAAAAGCTTCATTCCCCCCCCCCCACACACACACACAAATATGTGAAAAAAGAAAAAGCCAGTACTGAATATTGATTGCAAAATGAGCTAAATTTATAAATAATTTTTGTTTTTATTATTTAAAATGTTACAAATATAACACTTAGCTTTGGATTTAAATTTAAATTGTTTATATATTTAATTTGAGATTATATACAGGCAATAAATAGCATTTAACAATTTTTTTTTTTTTTTTTTTAGGGTATATGATTTTATTTATGTATAAAAATTGCAATAAAACATATTTGCATTTATAATAAATTCAAGCTTTATTGAAATTCTATATATACTGTATACCCCCACCCATATTTTCTTTATAGGATTGAAAGAAACTACACAGCTAATGAGTTAAAATAATAAGTTGAACACAACAATTTTATTCCAATGATTAAATTAAGATTTTTATTTTTTCAGCTAAGAATTTAATCAGAAATCATAAGCTCTTGAATTCGTTACTTTACTACTGCGTTAAATCAGACAGGATTATGTTATATATGACATTAATATGCACACACTGACATTTATACAAAACCTATCAGTTAACAGTAACTATACTTAAATATGTTTGCATGAACATATATTATAATTTAAGAAATTCTTTATAATCTGTTATCATTTAATTTACAAAACGTTATCTAAAACATATTAATTGCTAAGATTGAAATCTGCATTTTATTATGATTTTCCAAGTTCTCATTAATGCATCACCTAGAATTCAGTTTTAAATTAGATAAAAATGCAACTTTTTCTCAAACAATTCATCAAATTCCAATTATATCAAGTATTCCCTACAACAAGATCATTATAATCACTACTGAGATTATCTACATGTAAAATTAATTGGACAAAGAATGAGGACTGTTAAAAAAAAATTGCATCAAATTTGTCACTAATCAAGATTAAATTTCATTAAAGCTTACGATAAAAGTACTAATACAAAAAAAAAAAAAACTAATTAAAAAAATATTACAAATATTAATAATGTAAAGTAGAACCAGTGCAAACCATGGCTGATTTTTTCCCACTTCACATTTAACTTCAAATTAGACTTAAAATATTGATAGATATTTCCCATTCTTATACAGCTTTATTTTTTGAAAATAATTGATTAATGCTTTTTGTGCTTTAGCACTGTAATAGAATAGCATACTCGAGGGCTTAAAATTTTTTGGAATGATTCCCATTTGAGAAAAGCAATATAAAAATTTGGTTTGTTCCAATGGATGGAATTATGCTCCATCTGATATTTGAGTGTCTGATAAATCCACGACTTCCCAACAAATGATCACATTAATATTTGTTTTATTATTAAATGAAAATAATAACATTCCAAAATTCTTTCCTTAAATTACTTACAATCTTTCTACAATTCAAATGATAGCCTAAAAGAACATATGAATTCAAACTCCAATTAATTCTTACAATACAATTGAAGGTTCTAAATACTTTTGAACAACAAAAAAAATCTCATATGCAAAGCATAAAAGACTAAGTAGCAAAATAATATTTTCATTTAATAATATTTCTCTTCAATGCACAAGATAATTAAATTGCACTAAACTTTACAAATTAAGTATTGTTGAAAAAAAAATACACTTTTATCTCACCTAGTGAGGACAATTGGTCCCCCCAAACTCATTGTAAAGCAAAATCGTATAAAAAGCAAAAGATTATAATGATTTTCTATGGAAAAAAATCTTGTTCCTATGAATAAAAATTATGTCATAAATTGTTAATGTTGTATTGACAACTTAATCTAGCATATATAACAGTTAAAAAAACATCTAATGTACAACATAAGCATGGGTAAACTATGTTATGTGTATATTATGCACATATGCACTTAAAATAAGTATGTAAGCAAGATAATGCAATTTAAATCTATGTAAAAAAACATTTAGCTTAAAGTTCTTTTTTATAATTTTCTATTAACCACTAGTTATCATCGAGTTTTCTGAATCATTAGTTGCTCATTCTAAGGGTCTATCATTGTCTTTTAAATTCTTTAATGATGATGGGTTTTTTTTTGGAAGAATATACAAGTGTTAATGGTTGATAACCTTTAGAAAAAAAATTTAAATGAATGGTTGACTTAATTTTCATTTTGCACAACATATTATAAGGATTTGTTGATTCAAGGCATTTTTAAATTTGATATTCTAATTGAAAATATATATAAGTGTAAATTTAATACCCTCCCCCCTCCATTATGATTAGAAAAAAAAATATTTCACTATGCAAATATACAGAAAAATGGATGGAGAAAGAGAGAGTATGCTTGCAATTGATAGTTTTATGTACTCTTTCACAAAATTATTAATTCTTAAGGTGAAAAAAAGCCCATACTGAAGTTTCATTTTTTTTAAAATTCATAATCTCATATTATGTGAAATTATTTAAAATTAAAAAAGCAATGTTTAATAATATCTCACTTAACTATATTGTTGTAACCATAAAGACTTAATATTTATTGACAGTTTAAGAGTAGCCAAATTATAAAAATGTATATTATGGAATCGGAATTGTGAAGTTAATTTGAAAAAATAAAAATTGTAACACATTAAAAAAGGGGGAAATGTATCTAATGCATTCTGTGCTTGTATATTGTAATAAATATTTAAAGGCTTTTTGTAACAATATGCACTGCAGATCTAAATAAATAGCACTTTATATACTAGTATGATATCATTTTTTTTTGGCTATGATCTAGATGCTACATTTCATTAATTGCAGTTGCCATTTTATTTAAAATGACTTAGAAATTTTGTTAATAGTGCATTACTTGTGAAGACAGAGATATGGACTATTTAAATAAATATTAAAAGTAAGAATCTTTTTCAATTTGTTTGTATTGCATTTTCATTATACAAAATTTATTATTAATTACAAAAAATTATGCTCACATTTTTTAAAACTGCAAACACACTTACTAATAGTTTCAATTTGTTAGAAATTAACATTCATAATGATTTTAATGCAAAATTGATTGATTGAATACATTAACTAATATTTTCATTGAACACAATTTAAAATTAAATATTGATAGTTTATGACCAAAATTAATTTTTAGTTTTATGCTGAATGAAATTTTCAATTTTTTTTTCATTTCTATATTTTTATATATTAGCAATAACACCTGTTATTTCTGAAACAAATTACAAGATGTTGATTAATAATGTATCACATAAAGTTTATTCTTACTTGTGTAATCCATGGAATCTTTTTTTTTTTCAAAATAACAATTATGATTACTAAATTACAATACAATGATCGTAATTTTTGCTGCAAGTCAAATAACATTCATAAGAATTTTCATCCATAAAAGTGAGAAAATACAGTATACAGTTTTTAAACCAATGTACACATTTTAAAATTTAACACCTTATTAATATATTTGATTGTTACATATCATCAAAATATGATTTTGATTATTTATTATACTAAATGAAACATATTTTTTTTGGTTTTATAATCATTAATGATGAAAATCTTTATTTTGGATATGTCATTTATAGAGTACTGATTCTCTTGCAAAGACACTTGATAAAAATACTGTAATTTATATTCATTAATCAGATATTAAGTTTATAATCAAAATATTGTAAACAGCACAGTAATATTGTATGGTATGAATAAACTCTGTACTATATAATTTCAGCATGAAAGCTACTATTTTGCTTTTAGATGACATAGCTTTAATAATTATTCTATGATGTCATCAGTCTTATAAAATAGCCACCAAAATAGTGAATAATCAATTGTAAATCAAAATAGTAGGTACAAATAGATGATAAATGCTATTGTGAATCTTTGCATAAAGGCCAGGCAGTATAGGTATATTTGAAATAAATTAATATAAGTATTAGTACAAATTCTTTAACAACATGCAAGTAACTCAGTGCATGATTTGCCTCAATGGTAATGCAATAGAGACCTATACAATTTTGAGTTAAGAATAAAAAATTTGAATTTTTTTTTTCTCATACTCTTATTTTTTTCTCAAACAAATAATTAATCAAATTGAAACAATAATAACTCAAAATTTTTCTTTAAAAAAAACTTATAAATGTTTCTTCAATTCAAACAATTGCACTCAAATTCCAACTAATGTTTATAAAATTGAAGATTCTAATTTTTTTTAATAAAGTGTTAAAAAAATTCATAATAAGCATAAAAGATGTAATAAGCCAAATATAAATTTCCATTCAGCAATATTTATTTTTATCTAGATTCTAAGAAATTTATCTTACTGCATAAATAATACAGAATCAAATCTGGGGTTCTGAAAGTTTTATTACAAAATCAAAAGATTTCTCCATCTAACTAGTATCACTTACAAATGATTTTTAAATTTATTATATATATATATATTCTTTTTGCCAATATATTTACATTAAAATATAAAGAGCTTCATTATTTTGTGATGGTAATTCTAAAGGTCAAAATATGTGATGTTATTCTAAATATAATATGTTAGAATAAGTATAAAAGCAAAAATGTGGTGTTTTAAAAGAACATAACTTCATTGCCTTATATGGTTTAGTTCTTGGTATAATTGAATAAAGAACAAAAAAATAGTTTAATTAAACAAATAAAAATGCTGTTCAATCTGGCATTTAAGTGCCCTCCTGATCAACTAACCATATGATTATTATTAATTTGCTCCTATTCTTAGTACATAATTTGGTATAAATTTGTGTAAGTTAGCCAGAGATAAAAATTTTTTTAAAAAAAGTCAATTTACATTAAATCTTCTTTTTATATAAACTGCCAGAAATAAAATAATAAAAGTTTGTTTGTGAAAAAATATATAACTAAAATTTAAGATTTACATTTTATTCACAAATATAGATGTTTGTCAGTTAGATACAATATTCAAACTAATTAAATCAAAATTCAAATAACAAGAAAGCAATATAATGCAGTATTCAAATTAGTAAAATATTTTTATCGTTTTTGAAATATAAAAGATAATCCAAAAAGTGGCAATGAATCTTAGCAAAAAAGCTAATTCAATATTCTCCTTATTTATTTAATCATAAGGAACCATGAAATCACTCTAATTGTATAATGCTTTTTTTCATTAGATTGAGTGGATGAATGCAAATTAAATCGATATCAATCCTTAATTTCATAGTTTGTATTTTATGGATCTCAATATAATAATCAACCTAAATAAGATTGAAACATATAACTAATTAGCTGTTTGTTTCAATCTTATTTAGATTATTATATTAAGTATATATCTATAACAACATTGTATACAAATAATTTTTATACTGAATATTTGACCATTGTGTATATTTATGGATCTTTTTTTCTTTGCAATATATTTATTAAAATATATATATATATATATGTGGTTTTGGTTTCCGATCTTCAGATATTACCATTATCAGTTACGTGCCAAAAGTCAGAATATTTTTGCTTAGAATTCCTATTGTTAGTTCTATTTTTTGAAAGCTTATAACTATTCCTTTCTTTAATATAATTTTTGTATTTTTTCCTCTCATTCTCTAGAATCATTCCAGCTTGTCCACAATTCATCCTATCTTTAAAAATATGCTGAATCCAGTTCCTTTCCTTCTTAATTTCTTCAATAAATTATCTTTGTTCAATTTTTGTTTGTATATTCTTTCCAATGTTTCTATTCTGATTTTGTATTTGTAATATATTTTTCTCATTCTTTCTAAATCCACATTTTTAAAACCTCTAACTTTTCTCCATGTTTTTTTAATTGTTCAAATTTTTGCTCCATTTATAGCAACTCTCCAACAAAAAAATTGACAAATCTTTTTCTTAATTCTAATTTTAAAAAGTCACAGAATCATCTCTGAGCCTTATTTAAAGCCTATTTAATTATCACTTGCATTCTAATTTTGTTATTATTATTTACATATTGTTTAATCTCCCAAATATTTAAAAACATTATTTTTACATATAATTTCATATTCAGATGCAATTCTTAAACTTGACAAGCCAATTTCAATAATTATATTATACTCCAGTTAATCTAAAAAAATCAACCAAACCTTTAAGAAAGTCACGGTGAATAACATTTAGATGATGAGTCTTCAAAAAGATAAACATTTTCATTTAAAAGGCTTTTTTTAAAAATCTGTAGCAAAAAGATTATTTTAATCTCCTAAAATATTTTAACATAAATATGACAGGGACAATTTGTTTTGTATATATATATACTGAAAACACCATGTATTTTAAAAGTGATACAATGATGGTTATGTATTTATATTATTCAAATCTTGTAGCTCTGATGAAGATTGCTAGACAGTCAAAACTGTAAGGAAAATAAAGAAGGTGGAGAAAATTTATTTGCATTAATGTGTATATGAATGAATTGTTATAAGAAATATATATATAATTTTAAAAGTTCTTATCACATCAAGATTTTGACAGCCCACAAAAATTATATTATAAAATGGATTAGCAATTATTTACACTTTAATATTTTCTTTCTAACTATTTAATTCATTAAAAAATAAATATTACAATGTAAATAATAAATTAATGAATGATTAAATTAAATGTAATTGTTGAAGTTATTTAACTTAGGACAATACATATAATGGAATAAATAAAAAGTAAAAACAGACAAAAATTATTAAATATTTAGCTACTTTTAAATTTTAATTCATTTTTCTTCCTCCCATTTTTTTTTTTTTTGATTATATAAGTTTTTTTGGATCAATAAAAATACTATTTTTTTTTTCATGTTTTCTAGCCTTGAGAGATAAAAAATAATGGACGCTAATATTAGTTACCATTTTTTCATCAATATATAATTTATTAAATTTTGATATGAAAATTAAAAGCATAAAAATTTCTATTATTTTTGTGATGCAACTCTAAATATTTAGAACTCAATATATATATATATTATGCACCTCAAAATATAACATGTTAAAATAAATAAACAATTAAATAGTTTTTCCTCAGGAGGTCATGTGACATTCAAGTAGTAGAACTAGCAGTTGGCATTTGATTCATAGATCTCTACATTGCATTAATTTATACATGGCTGTTACACTACTTTACTATAATGGTCAAATATCCAATTTTGTCCATAATGTTGTCACAAATACATAAATAAATAATCTATCAAAACAAGATTGAAATAAACAACTATTAATAAATATATTTTAATATTTGCCAACCAGCTTTCATCTACATTAAGACCTTCTCAAGATATTATTTAATTACTATTATTTTCATAAAAAAAAAAAATTGTAAAAAAAATTATTTATTTTTAATTATAGGTAAAAAAAAATTTTTTTTTAGTTTTAGTTTATGTGAATGAATATTTTAAACTGTACGTATATGTAAGATGAAAAATATATTAAATTTATTTATTTATTTGATTATAATATATAAGTATATGTTTAAAAGAGCAATTTAATGTAAATAATGTCCTGTATATGGAGTAGATATAGTTAATTAGTTACGTGAATTGTATAGTGTAATATCATGAGAAGGTCTCAATGGAGATGAAAGCCAGTTTGATAAATATAAAAATATAGTTATTAATAGTTGTTTATTTCAATCTTGTTTTGATTGATGATTATTTATTTATACATGGCTATGTTGGACTTAATTGTGTTGTGATAATAACTGTGCCAAGTAGAATAAATTATACTATTGGTTTGATGATAGTATCTCAGTGCTTTCAGTGATTATCATTCAACCAAAGTATCATCCTAAATATTATTTAGTGAAAGATTCCAGAGTTAAAGCTCCTGTTCTGATTCCCAATTGAGAAAAATTTTGAATTAAAAATCTCAATTTAGTCACTTGAGTAAAATGATATAATTCTTATTCATCCTTTAACACATGAATATCACTGATCTCTTTGACAACAAATCAAGACATTCATTTTTGATGAAGTAGTAACTCATTATGCAGTAAAGACAGTCCAAAATATGTGTATTTATAATAATTAATCAGCAACTCCTTTGCTGAAAGAGATATACTAATAAATTTACTTCTATATTGTAAAAATATTAGAAATTTATATCCAATTAAAAGTATTTGATTAAATATATACAATATAATTAAATATACTGCCACTAAAATGAAAATACTATTATAGGATTATTATCACACAATAATGTTGATAAATCAAATCCCATTACAAGAAAAAAAAAACCAATAATCATTTAGATTTAATTTTAATAGAATATAATATTATAATTTATTTATTGAAGTTTTAATTCAATAATTAAATTATTAAATATTCAGCTTCTAAAGGCAAAGCCTTAATGTTGCACTCACATCATTCTGTCTTCTTTTCATACTTGCATATGAGAAACATCCAATTTTGCTGATATATTTTTAAGATAGACATTATTGGCATGCCTCTCAATCTACTCAAAATTTTGCTTCTAAAATATTTTGTAAAAAATTACCATTGACTTAAAATATATCCCAAGAACTTAACTTTTCTCAATTTTAACATATTCGATGGATCTCTTTTCATTCCTAGTTCTAAAGCTACATTTCCATTTCTTCTATTTTCCCAAAGACTAGGTATCACACACATATGTCTATATACTCCAACTGAAGGTTCTATCAAATCTCACTCCATGTTTTATACCAATATTAGCTGTACCCACAACTTTGTTCACATTAATAGAATAAAAGAATATAATGCAATATGTAGCTGTTTCCACGGTGTATATATTTATGTATTATTTATATGAAAAACTAATATATGAAATATCAACAGCAGTATTACAAAAAAATATAATTTTTTACGATTATTCATGCTACTGAATTTGATCAACTTTTAGGATTTCAGTTTAAATATATTTCTTATGTAATAAACTAATGTTTAAAAATGGCATGTAATTTTAAAATTGTGATATTTTGTTCATGTTCTACTTAATTGCAAGTGAGAAATTAAATATGTGGTCCAAACAAAATTTAATTAATTTTAAATATATTTACAAAATCAAAGTTTATCCTCATTTTACCAAAAATTATAATTTTCTCTATTTCTGTAGTATTTCAAAATGCAAGCCACATACCAGCTTAAAATTTTTCTGATGTGATGTGACGTACTGTAGCTTCTTTTTAAACGAAGTCGAGAATCTCTCAGCAATTATACCAAGAGAAACTTGTTAGCTACTTAATTTTACATTCCCCAGTCTAAGTTTTCCCATATTCTGCTCCATCCCATTTCCATAACATAATCTTTGTTTACAAATTTTGATGCATATTGCAAATTACAATATGCAAATTATCAAAGTTTTTAAAATAATTAACCCCCCCCTCCCCAGAAAGAAAATCATGCAAGATTCATCAAGATTGATGCAGTATTTAGAGTTGAAATATAAAGTAACAACCAAATAAACAAACTGTCATATTTATATAAAAATAAGGATGTTTATTTAGTAGTAAAGTATTATTATTTTGAAAAGCATGTTTTGCTAATATTATTCTTCTTTTAATATCTACTTCACCAATAATAAAATTCCTTAATTTGTTTTAAATTTACATTTTTTAACTGCATATCTAGCAATTCTTTTGTCTTCTGTTTATCAATCATCACCATCTATCTTAACCTTATTAATATTTTTCTTAAATTTAAAAGACTAAGCATATTTGACATCTTAAGCATTTTATTCATTTTTTTTCTAAACTGTAATTAATTCTAAATAATCTGCATAATTAACACAGTCTCTCCTACTCAAATGCCATTCTTACCTATATGGTATATTCTGCTTTTGCTGAAGAGTCTCTGGTAATTGAGTAACTTGTGATATAAGGAACCCCCCTCTAACATACCAAAGTTTCATTAAAGATTAGGAAAAAATGTTTAGAAGTTGTTAGAAAACAGCATTTTGGAATTTTAAAAAATATTCCAAATGTTTTCACATTATTTAATATTGTAACGGGATATATATATATGCATTACATTTAAATTCTAATACGTAATGTTTTGTAAATATCTAATACTGAATTAAAAACATACACGTTCAAAATGCACAAATAACGAATTATTAATTTTTTATGTTTGATTTAAATATTAAAATAAAATAAGCTTTAAAAAAATTATAGAATCAAACAAAGATTCTATAATTTAAATAAAATATAATAAAAAACCTTTTGATTTTAAAAATAATGAAGATAGTTTTTAATTTCAAATATAAAAATTACAAACAGATCCTTAAGGCAAAATGACAATTAAAAAAATGATTACGAAATAGATAAGAGTTCCCGCCCAGAGATAGAGACACAGACCTCAGTGGAAAACCCAAAATCTTACCTTGGACACAAACCCAATAAACCAATAAAATACAGATATGGAATATGTTTGATGAACCCTGCATTCTTGAGATAAGGTGCCCGAGGACTATAAAAGGAAGAATTCAAAAGAAATAATTAGTAGGAGAGAATCAGAAAATTAAAACTTTAAATTCAATTGTCTTTGTTGAAAGCAGTAAATTTTTAAAAAGCTATTGTCACCGTCACTAAGAATGTAGTCAGCGTCAACGGGCTTCCTTCGGTGTGGCCGGCCGAAGGTAGCTTTCCTATTCACGGATCCCAGGATCGAACCATTGGAACCGTCTTCATAAAACGTCTTCAGAAATCATCATAAGTCTTCATAGATCTTCATCACGAAGGAACGAGCTCAGACAAAGGAAAGTATAATTCATAAATAATTGAAATATGAAATATAAATTCTTAAATTTAAAATCTTCAAACTTTATTTGTTTCTAAAAATGAACTATAAACTTTTTTTCCTGAACAAACCTGAACTTTATCTTTTATAAACTGTGCCATTTTAAACTATGATCAAAAGTTAACGTAATCTTTTAAAATATATATTGTTTTTTTTTATTATTCATGTTTAATTAATATCTGTTTGTAATGGGGCGGGGGTTTGTGATTGCAAACTTAAATTTAAAAATAGAAACACATCGTTATTTGTGCATTATTAAATTTAAAAAGAAAAGTAGGTTATATAAATTTGTAGTAAAAAAAATAAGTTAAAATATAAATGTTATCTTAAAAATGATTTTAAAACCTTAATTAAACTAAATATTTTCTTTTTATTAAATTAATAAAATGATTTAAATGTTAGTTGAGTATAGATGGCTGCTAGACTAGTTTAAATATATGTTAGTTTAAAGGGGTTTTGATTTTGAACTATTTGTTTCATAGTTGTGTCAATGCTGGTGGAGAGATATATGGACATTCATATCAATGTAATGTGAAGTGTGTTAGCACCTAGGGTGATGAGTCCAACTGAATGCATGACCCCAAAGAGGTAGTCATACCGTTGAAATGGACGCAGACGTATTTCCTGCACCATTGACCCATTCCAGTTCTATGGATTGAGAAGATAAGTCGGCAAGATAAGACTGCTCTCCCATCCATACTTAGCATTTCTTTTTATTATTTATATGCATATTTCCTTCGCCCGACAGATGCACATTCCTGTGGGACGAAGGCCATGTTTTCTCCAATAATATCACGCTGTTCAGACGCACATTCCTGGCGGCATGATTCTATGCTAACATGTTCACATTGCATTGGTTGCTGATATATATCTGGAAGCGAGTATTGGTGTGGCTGCGGATTTTTAGTCTGGAGTCAAGTGATTTGAAAATTTGTGAGTGCGTCTAGGTAGCTCATTTATACTCAACATTTCTAAGATTAAAAATAAAAGTTAAAACAAATAAAACTAATAATAATAAAAAATATATAATTTTTTCTTATACAATAATTTTAAAGTTTGTGCGTTATTAATTATATACGTAAATAAAATCTTTTTTGTGTTATTAATACTGACAGTGATTGCTTTTATAATTGTTTATTAAAGAAATATAGTTGATAAGTGTTTTAAAACTCTGCTACTCCATGAGCTAGTGGCAAGGGCTGGCGGTCGCGGTCTTAACAGCGCATATCTGTCGACTTTATAAATTTTCTAGGTTCAAAGTAGCCTAGTGGCGCTCTGTTGGCAGATGCAGTAAGACTGGATAATTTCACATCTTTCCCGACCATTATAATATATATAATACACAACAAAACACGGATTATGACATAACTGGAAAAAATACCCTTACACTAACAAAATCATGGTAATGACTTATAAGCAAAAATTCCTGTTTTAATTCCTGATTGAAAGAAATTGAAACAAAAGAATTGATTTAAAACATTTGATGGATTTTTTTTTTATATTTATTTAACACCCATGAGAATTAGGCTGGTAATAAAGCTGATGATAGAATCTCCAAAGTGGGACAGATTTCATTCATTATAATCCACTAGAGAAAACTTGAAACTATAGTAGTGGACAAAAACTCTAATATCAGTCATATTGTGAAATAAATTTAAAAAAAATCCCACACCACATAACTTTAGAAAGATGCTTCTTGAACTACAAACAAATGAATATAAGTACCAAGTAAAAATAAGAGGTTTGAGCATTATTAATGCTGATAAGTATATAATGAAAAGGCCTTTCAGTGTAGAAGGTAGTGAATGTATCTGCCATGGCTATAACCTGAATTCCGTTTTGGCTGTACAAGCACAATTGTGATTATTTCTAGGTAATTATCCCATAACCAATCCAACCAGTGTCGCAATTACCATTCAGAAAAATGAGTATCTAGTTATTCTTAAATAAAAAAGCAAAAACTGTAAAAAATCTCACCACTTGCCCAGTTCAGGTCTATTTAAACTATTTTATCTTTTACATATATAAGTATATATTATTTAAAATATAAATCATTTCACCTTACATCCTGTGCTTTTAACAGCTCTTTATTTTTATTAGACACTTATACTCTGATTAGTGCCAGACTTTTATGTGAGAATTCACAATACCAATCATCATCAATTTGTACTCACTATCTTAAAAAAAAAATTCATTTTTTTTGTGGCCATTTTTAAAAACTGTATAACGAGTGACATTTTACAGTACAGAATTTATTCATTATATGCAATAGAGCCCACAATATAATATACTCATATATACAATATTTTATTTATAAACTTAAAATACAATTAACATACAGTGCAGTATTTTATTTAATTTTCATCCTGTGACTTTGCAAGATAATTAATACTTCATTAATGACATATCCAAAGTAAATCTTTTTATTGTTAATTATAACAAAAGCAACAAGTGTTTAACTCAGTATAATACATAATCAAAATCATATTTTAATGGTGCACAATGATCAAATATATTAACACAGTTTAAATTTTAAAATGTGTACATTAGTTTAAAAACTTTACACTGTATTTACTCATTTTGATGGATTAAAACTCTTATGAATGGTATTTTTCTTGGGGCAAAATTAAGATCAGCATATTGTAATTTAATTATCATAATTGGTTGTTTGAAAAAATGATTTCATGAGTTATGCAATTAATAATCAACTTGATATGATCAAAAATTACTAAATTGAAATTAAAAATAACATTGTAATTGCTTGTTGTTTGATTTTAAAACACCCCATAATTTGTTTCAGATATTCAAGGTAATTAAGGACATTATCATAATTGCAAAAAAATATAGAAATGAAAAAAACATTAGAAAATTTCATTCAGAATAAAACTAAAAATAATTTTTTGCCATATACTATTAATATTTAATTTTAAATTGTGTTCAGTATAAATATTAGCTAAAATATTCCAGGCAATCAATTTTGAATTAAAATCTTTATGAATGTTAATGTCAGTCATATCAAAAGAATTATTGGAAATATATTTTTACTTAAAAAAAAGTGATGAAAATGCAATATAAATAAATTGAAGAAGATTCATATCTTTCATTTTTATTTAAATAGTCCATGTCTCTGTCATCACAAATACTGCATTATTCATTTAAAATTTTTTTAAGTCATTTCAAAGCAAATGGCTATTGTGTTTAATAAAATGTGATATCTCATACAAATAAAAAATGTCCCAGATAGCATATTTGTATATAAAGTGCCATTTATTTAGATCTATATAAAACATTGTAAATAAAAAAAGCCTTAAATATTGATTACAGTATACAAACACAGAATGCATTATATGTTTTTTAAGTTTTTTTAAAATTAATTGCATGATTACAATTTGGTAATATATTATTTATAATTTGGCTACTCTTGCACTGTTATTAAATAACAAGTTTTTATAGTCTCAGCAGTACAGTTAAGTGAGATATTAAACATTACTCTTTTAAATTCTAAATAATTTCACATAAATAATATAAGACTATGAATTTTTTAAAAAACTAAACATCAGTATGGGTTTTTTTTTCAGTGCAATGACTCTTTCTTTCTTGGTCCATTTTTTTATATGTTTGCACACTGAAACAATACATTTTTTCTACCAATATTTTTTTTTTTAAAGTTTGCAGCTGTATATGTTTTCAATTGGAATCATAGCAGTAACTAATACTACTGTATATGTCACTTCTTCAACCTATAGATCAAAAAATCATTACAACCTTCATGATTTACTAACTTCAACAAGTAATGCAGCATTTTGTTGACATTTTGGATAAAATACTTATAAGAAATTGATGACAAAACATTGAAGAGCTTTTGCAATCATGCATAGAAGACTTAACTAATGAGAAATTAACACAACTGGAAGAAAATCAACAAACCTGTAGAGAAGAACCTGGATATCAAAAAACTGAAGTAACTGATTTTGTATTATGAAGCCATGAACAGCACTTTTGAAGAATTTGATTCCAACTCAGAATACTCCATCAAATCTAAAAATGCCTTAAGTCAACGAATGAGACCTTACAATATGTTGCGTAAAGAGAAAATCAAAGAACAAATCAATCATTTATTCTAAAATTTTTCTCTAGAGATCCTCAGCCATCAGCACTTGATATACTCCAAAAAAAAAAAACGAAGATCATTTAAAAGACAATGACAGACCTTTAGAATAAGAAATTAATGACTCAGAAAATGGGATGATAATGAGTGCTTAATGGAGAATTATAACAAAGAACAACTTTAAACTAAGTGAGTTTTTTTTATGCATTTAACATAGATTTAAGTTGCATTATCTTGCATCCATATATATTTTAAGTGCATACCTGTCTAGTACACATATAGCATAGTTTACACATGAATGTATTGTACATTAGGGTTTTTTAAAACTCCTATATATATACATACTAGGTTAAGTTGTTTGTTCATATAATATTAATAATTTATGGCACAATTTTTATCAGCAAGAATAAACTAATTTTTTTCTCATAGAAAACCATTAAAATCCCTTGCTTTTTATATGATCTTGTTTTACAATGAGTTTTGGGGAATCAGTTGTCCTTACTAATGAGGATAAAAGTGCATTTTGTCCTATTTAGCATTATTTCTGAAATATGTCACTTGGAAACTGTATTTTCAGTCAACAAATGAAACTTGTAATATTAGCATTAAAAAAAAATTGATATATGAGAGTGATAAAACAAATTTCTTTTTGGTAGCATTAGCACAATTGTAATAAAGTAGTTTGCAATTGGGTCTTTATTGGTTTTTGAATAAAATTTAATCGATCAAATAAGTGTATTTTTTACCTTTTAAAATAGCAACTGAAATAGTATTTATTTTTTTTAATCATTATTTTTTAATTAAATAATATATTACATTATAATAACAATAAAAATGCTTTTAAACTGTTCTTAAAACAAATCTATTAATAAATTGTCGTGATTCACATAGAAAGTCAAAAGATACCACCAAAAGAAATAATTATTGTTAACATAATTCAAGAAAAAATGGTTAAAGTATAAAAAAATAATGTTGATATTTGCTTAATAGTGGATATCTGCTAGATCATTAATATTTTTTTTAATTTTCATATGGTATTCTTATTCTGTTTCTTACAATAATTCTCAAATGAATTTATAAACTACAAGAGAAAATTATATTTATTGCATATATGTCTGTACATATATAAATCTAAAAACTGAAATTAAATAATTCTTAAAACATTTATATAGGATTTATACTTAAAATAGCATACAATTTTTCTTGAAAAAAAAATTTGAAACCTCTTTACAATCTTATTTTTCTTCAATTTTTAGTTGTTACCTAAATCTCAAATTCTGCAATTCAAATGATTAATGAAATTCAGAAATCAACTGATACTTCTAAAATTTTATTATTTATATTCAGCTGAAAATATCAAAGTAGTTTTTTTTTAAATATATATAATAAATAGAAAATGAGAAGCTAAATTATAATTTTCAAAATATTTATCAAAAATAAAACTTTTAAAACCTTTGAATTGTATTAATATTGGATTATATGTATAAATATCCAAGTACTGTACTTATGAAAGATATCAACAAATCAAATTTTAGATTCTATAATTGACTCCTTGTATTGGAATCTATTATATATTAAATTATCTCCCAGTTTAAACATTTTAGATTATCTTCTCTCACTATACATGTAAGTATATCTAGTATTGGAAAAATTACAAGCTTGGAACACCTGAATCTCCAAAGTGGAATTAATAGTCAAAATTTATAAACCTCTTTTCCCTGGCTAGCGATGGATTTTTACATGAGGATTTGCCAACGTGGTTATCATCAATTTGTATTCACCATTTTAACTTACAATTGATTATTTGCTAATATGATCTTTAAAAAAAAATTGAAACTTTTTTAAAAAAAATATCCAACATTTTTTCAAGATGGCCATCTAAAAATGGTGGTCATTTTATAAGACTGATGATGTCATTGGATAGTGACATCACTAATGCTATGTCTTCCAAAAATAAAATAGTGATATATACTAAAAATGTACAGTAGAAGTTTATTCATTATACAATATTGTTTTGATTATAAAATTAAGATATGATTAGAGCACTTTATTTAATTTTCATTTAGTGACTTTTGAAAATATTCAGTGTTTTCATTTAGGACTTATCAAAAGTAAAAAAAAAGACTTTCATAAAAAACACTAGTTTCATTTAACACAGTAAATAATATACTTAGTTATAAAATTTGTATACTGCCTAATCTGTATTCATTCAATTAGTTTTATGGGTTAAAATTCTTAGGATCATTATTTTATCTGTGGCAAAAATATGATCTAATAGTCATCATAATTATAAGTTATTTTGAGAAAAGATATTTTCATACACTGTGTAGCTAATAATCAACTTCATATTATCAAAGATTACTAAACATATGTTTAAAATACTATTTATTTTTTCAATTTTAAATCAATATTCTTATAATTTATTTGTGACTTATTCAACACAATAGCCAGTTTTATCATAAACATAGATCAACAAAAGTAAAAAAAAGTTAAAATTATAGAAATCAATTATATTTAACATTTCTTTATCTATGTTTTATTTAATTTCATTGCATTTATGTAAAATAAAAAAATATGAGATTAAAAAAAATAAATAAATAAATAAAAAAAATTAAGTGCTGCTTAAAAAATTAAAGTCTTATTAATTAGAAATTACAAAAATAAACTTTTTACTAATAGAATATAAAATGCATAAAAAATAAATCTTAAAGTGTACATTGTGTTAATATTTTTTTATATTTAATTTTAAAATATGCATTATGGTTAGTTTTTTTCTTTATTCTTTATTTTAATTCAACAAATCATGACTTAGGAAATATCATTCTGCAGTTAAGTAAGAAGCAAAACGGCAAACAGCAATGGAATTTTTTTTTTCTTATAAAATTAGATTTCAAAAATAACTTTATTAGTGTAAAATAATTGATTATTTAAGAATATGTGAATACACTGTCTTTCTTGCAAGAAGTTCTAGAGGTAGATAAATGAGCTCAACATGCTGATTGAGAATCTGTGATGGATCTATAAAGTTTAATCCCCTGGACAATCTCTAATGGAAATGCTAGTATCAAATTTTGTGTGTGAGTGTGTATGTCTTAGGTGATTTTTGGTATTTGAAAGAGATTCCATGTCTCATTATAGAGGAATTTTGAAGACAGGATAAGGTCTTTACTTTTTAACTTATTAAGGTGATCGATAAATATGAGGTCCTGATTTGGAGGTGGGAAGGTGAATATTAATTTGCAATGGATGCTCCAGATTGTATGAACTAAAAATAATGAAAGTCTAATGAAAGGAAAATGTCTACTTTGTAAGGAGTCTTTCAATGATAGAATTTTGTAAAAGTCAATGCTCAAGCTTTGAGATATTAGCAATCTAATGCCTACCAGCCAAGGGCACGATTTAATAATATGGTCAAAAGTATCATATTGTGTCTTGCAGAGCAGGCATATTGGATTAATATTATTTAGATATCTCTTGAAGTGTAAAAAGTGATTAGTATGCATGGCATTTTGATTTACCTTAATTAAGAAGGTAAGAAATTTGGGTTCTAATTTAAGAAATTTAAATAAGGAGGTGATTTTGTGATTGTTGATCCCTAAGGATGGTTTTATATTATTGATGATTGGTGCAAAATTAGATATGCATCCCATATAAAGATTTTGGAGTTGAAAGTGGTATTGGTGATTATCTGACATTGGTTGAGATACTGAAGAATAACATCAAGCTAAGAGTTGTTATGAGGTGGTAGTTTGTCAGTTGGGTGTATTACTTCTGAAGTAATAAAGTTGCCATGTTTTAAAACCAAGTTATAAATCAGGGTATGGGATTTCTGATAGTATAAGGATAGAATAGAATGCAATGACATACCATTTGCTTTACGATGGAATTGCATTCCCACCATACTTATGGAATTTATTTTCCCTCTCCAGAGAAGTTGAGATCATTGTCTATTGACCTGTCTTATAAATGATGTTGTTAATGAGATTATGGGAAGATAATAAGCAATTTTGGATCTAACTTTCATGTTGAGAAGTGAGACTTTCCCTTGTAGTGAAAGGTATACCCTAGAGAGTGTTTGGACTAGTTGAATTGTAGAGTTCAGGAGATAATTCTGGATATGCTTAGACATAGATGTTTGAGACATGCAAACAGGAAAAACGAGGAAGTCCTGGGGCTCAGCCAGAAATTTAGAGCTGATTTTTTTCCCCATGATTTTCCATGAGGCTGATTTATCTGGATTGAATTTTAACTGTGATTCATTTGAGGATTTGTCTATTATGTAATATAGTGTTGACAGATGTTTTTGATCTGGGAAAAAAATAAAATTATAGCTACAAAAATGTTTTTAAATAATATATTTTTCCACAGATTAGTATTTTTTTAAAATAATGTACTGATGAAAATGTTTATTCATTAACACTTATTTCAATTTAAGCCATATTTTTTTAATTGATTTTCTTTCTCTATGTTTTGAATTTAAAGTAACAAATTAATTTTTCCCCTATAGGAATTCATTATAATTGGTTATTTTTATGTGAGATCCTATTTTATGAGATATTTTGGAGGATCATTTGTCATTATTAACCAGAATAAATATGTATAAATATCAAGAGGGCCTCGTGTTTGATTTTAAAAATTGGATTTATTTACAGTTAAATATACATATTTATGTTTATACAATACCATACACATATCAAAGTATTTCAAGTCACTAGATCATCTGATGCTAAGCTATTTTTGAAACACATGTATGACAAAAGAGAGGATGAAGTAAATTTTACATTGTCAAATAGTTTACAAAATGACAGATTTCAATTTTATGAGAAATATGCTGTAAAATTACATGATTTTTTTTAAATATATATATTAATAATAAATAGGAGATCATGTGATGTTCAAGAATCCCAATTACCCAAATAAACACAATAGTTCTGTTCAATTGAATAAACAGAAATTTTTAAATTGTAATTTATTCTTTTGACTTGGAGATAGATCAAAAAATCTTTTAAACTACTAAGTCTGATCCATATGACCACTATGTTATAATATGCAGATATTAATTTAGTTAATTTCAAAATCAATTAATGCTATGAAAAACTTCTCACTATTATTCTTTGAGTCAATAAAAACATCATCATCATCATTATCAACCATTATCAATCCACTGCAGGATGAAGGTCTCTCCAAGTTTAATCCATCTTCTCCGATCTTTAGCTTCTCTTCTCCACATCACCCCTGCACTTTCTTATTTCATCCATCCATCTCACATGTGGTCTCTTTCTGGGTCTTTTACAATCTCTTGGAATCCAGTTTAAAATTTCAATTGTCCATCTATTATCATCTCTTCTAGCAATATGTCCAGCCCAACTCCACTTCAATCTTTTAATTTTTTCAATGATGTCAGTAACACCTGTCTGTTCTCTTACCCATACATTGCGTTTTCGATCTCTTCTTGTTACTCCCAACATACACTTCTCCATACTTCTTTGAGTGGTCTGAAGTCTCTGTATTGCTCTTCTATTGAGTGTCCAAGTCTCAGATCCATAAGTAAGAACTGGTAAAACACATTTGTTAAAAACCTTCCTTTTCAAACACATAGGCATATTTCCTTTTAGTATCAAGTTATTTCTACCAAAAGCACTCCAATCAAGTTTAATTCTATGATTAATTTCCTCCATTATGTTTCCATCTGTATTAATAATCTGACCAAGGTATTTGTAACTGTTAACTTCTTCTAATTCATCATAAACAATCTTTATTTTCATATTTTGAGCAAACCGATTAAACATTACTTTAGTCTTTTTAACATTTATCTTTAGTCCTACTTTCATCTGATAGCTCCTGCAACATTTCCTGCAGCTCTGAAGCATTATTTGCAAAAACAACTACATCATCTGCGAAATCTAAATGACTTAAATAATCTCCATTTACTTTCACTCCTTTAGTTTCCCATTTTAATCCACAAAATACTTCTTGCAGCACTGCTGTAAAAAGTTTTGGAGATATGGAGTCACCTTGTCTTACACCTTTCTCAATGTTGACTTTCCCAGTATCATTATGTAATCTAATTGTTGCTGTTGCATTTTTATAAATATTCTTTAAAATATGATAATATCCTGGATCTATACCTTGATGATCCAATGCTTTAATCACTGAAGAAATGTGTATAGAATCGAATGCCTTTTCATAATCTACAAATCCAAAACATAATGACAACTCATATTCATTTGTCCTTTCTATAACTTCTCTCAATACCTGAATATGATCTACTGTACTAAAACCACTTTTAAATCCAGCTTGTTCTCTTGGTTGGTGGAAATCCAATGTTCTCTGTAGACGAGTTATAATTATTTTGGTAAAAATTTTATATAAAACTGATAAAAGGCTGATAGGTCTGTAATTTCTAATATCTTCTTTATCACTTTTTTTAAATATTAATATTATTACTGCATTCTTCCAATCTTCAGGTACATCTTTATCATTTAGACATTTGGTATATAACTTTGCTAAAAAAAATTCTGTTTCTTCACCTGCTTCTTTTAATATATCAATTATAATTCCATCATTACCTGGAGCCTTTCCTTTCTTCATACATTTAATTGCATTTCTCATTTCTTCATTTAAAATTCTGGGCAATTCAGAAGATGTAATAGATATAGGAGGTACTTGATCTTTATTACTATATAATTCTTGATAAAAATTTTCTACCAATTTCATGATGTCATCTCTCTTTTTAGTAATAATTCCATCTTTTTTCCTTATTGCAGATATAAATTTCCTACCAATACCAAAATGTTGTTTTACATTCTTAAGACTTTTATTTTCTTCTACAGCTTTTCTTGCTAGTTCACAGTTATATTTTCTTATATCATTTTCAACTCTTTTCTGCACCATTTTACAAAATTCGAGATATTCAATTCTTTTTAGTGCATCATTTTTGTATATCTTCATATTTCTTCTTTTCTTCATAAATTCTTTAGTTTCAGTAGAAATTTTGTTGGTCAATTGCTGCTTTTTTCTACCAGCTATCTTTGTTGCAGTTTTTAAAAGTGTATCAGTTATTTTCATATTAATTTCATTCAAATCTGAATCATGTTCAAAATCTACTAATACTTGAAATCGATTTGTAAGTTCTAATTTAAATTCATTAGAATGTTTCTGAAGATTAGGAATATCAACTGTAAATATTGTTTTTCTTAACAATTTTTGTCTTTCTAGTTTTACATTAACACGCATCTTGCACCTTACTAATCGATGATCACTTCCTGTATTAAATCTATTAAGAACATTACAATCTTGAAATATGTATTTCCTTTAAGTCAAAATATAATCCAATTCTGCTGTACCTTCATTTGGATGTTTCCATGTCCATTTTCTTTTAACATTTTTCTCAAAAAAAGAATTCATAATATAAAGTTTTTCTTTTTCTGCAAACTCCACAAGTCTATGTCCTCTCTCATTTCTATTACCATAACCAAAATTACCTACAGCACTTTCATCTTTCATTTGTTTACCAATTCTAGCATTAAAGTCTCTCATAACAATTTTAAAATGTTGTTTACTATTATCAAAAGCCTTTTGTACATCCATATAAAAATCTTTTACTACTTCATCACTATGAGAACTTGTTGGGGCATAAACCTGAATTATCTGCATTTGGTATCTGCTATTAAGTTGTATAACTAATCATGCCACTGTCTGATACACCATCAATCTCCACAATATTGTTCTTCCACTTTTTTTTTTTTACTAAATATATATCCACATATAGCTCTCATTTTCAACAATCTCAAAAACACAGCTTTCTGCATTGTATAATTTTTAATTCATTTATAAATCTTTACAAATTCACTTCTTGCACTTTTCATGCCACTTTATATTAAAATTGATTTACAGCCTTCTTTAAATGTGTAAAATATAATTATATTACATTATTTCTTATTTATTTACAACATACCACTAACTTATTTTGATGTTTTATATTTTATATATACATACACATCAATATTTTATCTATTTTATTTTCAATATTTCTCTATCTATATATATATTGTTTTTAAATATATTTAATATTTATCTGCATATTCAAATACATTACATACATTTACATATACAGTATTACAATTTATTTAGTTAACATTTACATAATGATTTGTAATGCAAAACCCAAATTTTAATTTATATTGTTTTTTATAATTCTTCTTAAAATTGCTTTTAAAACATAATTTCCAATACAATTATTTTTTAAAAAAAAGTAAAATTAATATTAAAAATGCATTTTAATTAAAAATATCCCACTGGCTATTATTTTATATTTATAAATAAATACTATTTTTATAACATACTTTCTTTTTTTATTTACAGAAAAATACTACTCATTATTTTGTTATATTATTTTTTCTATTAGTCCTATCCAAAATAACTGTAAGTAAATAAAAATAAAATATTAAACTCATAAATTAATTCTAAAGATATAAATTTTATACATATATTAAAAATTTTCATTATAAATAACTATCACTTTCTTTTTCTGCACTGACCTTCTAAATTTCATATGATCTCAATCTAACATTTATGTTTTTTCTTTTGTTACTATAAATAATAAACATTATTTTTTATCAATGAAATGTACATATTTAAATATTAGCACAAATGACCAGCTAAATTTTAACAATTACTTAATAAGAATGAAATTATTAAATTTCACATACAGTATTTTGATTGTCTAACTTTAAATTAATTTAGGGGATTAAATGTCTTTTATTTTCTCTCTCTCTCTTGAGTTTTTTAAATCTAATGTACAAAAAGTTTCCCCCCACTTTTTTTCTTTAATCCTTTCACAATGCATTTTTTTTATTGAATCCCTAATGGCCACTTGAGTTACACTTTGAATTTTTTATTTTAACAAATTAATCTTCATTCTTTATTATATTTTACTAATTTTAAATTGTTTCTTAGAAATATAAGTTTAAAAATAAAAAACCAATCTTAAAAATAATATTTTAACTAAAACAGAAATACATAAAACCTTTATTATTTTGCAGTTGTTGATAAAAATGTATTTGGAATAAAATAAAGTTTATATGAATCCATTTCTAATACCAAAACAACATTTTGTAAGGAATGCACAATACAATGAAATTATGTTTTAAAATTTTAAATTTCATTTGTAATTTTTTAAAAAATGATAAAAAAAACAATAGCTATAATAGTTACAAAGATGTTTCTTTTTCAGCCAATCACAATGTCCTATTTATATTGTATTTTCAAAGAAAATATTCTTATCAAAGAATAAATATTTCACTAATATTTTATGAAAATAATAAATACATAGAGAAACTACAAAAAAAAAAAAAAGACATGCAACATTCATCTTCAAGATTTAAATAAAGAATGAATTCATGTAAATCTAAAGAAACTACCAATTTACAGTCTTTTGTATTAAGTTCCTATGTGATACTGATATCTAGATTTTTTTGTATAAAAATTAATAAATCAATATAACTTTAGTTTTTACATCAAATTGAAAAAGGGTGAATTTAAGCTGAATAACTGAAGCACCTGGTATGAAACAGGTTATTCTTTATTTAAAAAAAAAAAAAAAATTTAAAATTTTAATTAAAATTGTTTTGAAGGGTAAACATAATAACCATACCAATTCTATTAAGTACAAGAAACTTCATAAAAGGTACCTTGTAAATTATAAAAATAATTATTAATTTTATCTCAATAGAAATGCAAAAAAAATATCTATTTGTTTATGAAAAAATAATACATCCTCTCTTGAAAAATGAAAGAAAGTAAAACAAATCCATTTTTATAACAATAAAAATGTAATTGGATTTATTACTTTTTTCTTGAAAGAACACAATCAAATAAACACTCATATACAGTCAGCACTATTTTCATCAGCAAATATATTAGTATCATTCATTTTTTAAATTACGTTTGTTTATGATGACCTTACTTTATTCATGAAACATATTTTTAGACTTAAATTATATTATAAATATGAATGTATACATATTTTTAAAAAATCTATTGTATAGTATTTTTAAAAAAATACTGTATACATTCAGTTCAGTAAATAAAACATTGTAAATAAGGAATGAATTATCACCTGCTAAATTATATCTACTCATCTATTCATTTTATATCTATCTATCTGTCTTCTTATTCCCCTGTTTGTCTATCTATCTATCTATCTATCTATCTACTCTACTATTTATATCTATCAATCCATCTATTCT